>ONZK01001135.1:46852-58469 GCA_900322385.1 Pharnaceum exiguum | reverse complement strand
CCCCCCCCCCCCCCCTCTCTCTCTCTCTCTCTCTCTCTCTCTCTCGGTATGAGATGATGAGTGTAGTTGCATTATTGAACCCTTTGATGAAGAGAATTAAGTACAAGTATATCACACGCCTAACCATGGATATTGTGAGAAGTTATTAATATGGAAGGATTTAGATAATAGAGTACACACATTCAATAATTTTCCTTAAAAATATTTATCTTTTATGCAATATATATCGACGCATATATTGAATAGTCTTTTTCTTCTTTCAAAGGAGCGTTCGCCCAATTTTCGTCATTACTAGACTTTATCGTCATTTTGTAAACAGATATATGAACATGTTTGGATAACAAGTATAATCTAGTACTTGCATGTGTGTTCAATAATCACTCCTTATCTAAAAGGGTTGAAATTTATTTTCGTTCACTCGCTAAGTAGTAACCACACAAGTACACAACGTAAGGTTTTAAAATCATAATATATCTATGCTCCTATTATAGCTAGTGGATGCTTAATCGAAATATTTGGCAACACTTCCTTATCCTAAATAACAAGGTTTATACATGGGAAAAAGGTAAACTTTAAATAGTATGAACCAACTAGGGAGCCTGAAATCAAGTTGCTTTTTCCAACTAGTTGATTACCTTTATTGATGATGATGTAATCTTTCATTACAAACACATACAATACTAGTCATTACACCTTTTGTCCCATAAAATGAGCACAATACAATACTAGTCATTACACTTAACAATTTTTTCAGACAAATATCATCTCTAACCCCTCTCGCACCCACTTTTTCTCTCGCAAACCAACGCACCCCTAATGTATGTCTATACCATAGATTGTAATAATGAAAATATTATCAATTATAGAAAAAAAGGAAGAAAAGAAAGTAATAAAATTATAGGGGTTTCATAATTACTGTGTTTACACCTTATATATTGTTATCTTCAATGGGTATATAGTGAAAAATCCAAAATGTAACATACCTAACTTCATCATCTATCTTTTACTTAGTACATAAATCACTTTAATTTGCATTTTTTCCCTTTATTTAAACAAAAAAAGGGACTTTAACCATAATAACATTTTAGTGATTTTCCTATACTGCATTTAAGGTGATGTCACTCAATAAATTCAACGAGTAATATATAATATCTTACAATATATCATATATTACAATACATTATTTATCTTAAATGTAACAACATTTAAGCTAAATGGTGAAGTGAGAATATGTTAAGTTCTTAGATATTGTTATCTTCAATTAGAAAAAGTATAATGATTACATGTAAAAGAATGATTTTTTCCGTCAATACGATGAGTTATTAGTCTTGTATTTTCTTTAAGTTAACAAATTTGTTAGGCTCGTGATAAATTTTTATTAGTCTTGTGTTGTTTTTCTTTAGTTGCTTATAGGTATTTCTAACTTGTTATTTTAAAAAAGTTTTATATCGTAATTTCAAAGCTATTTTTGTATTTCAATCAAGGTTAAATCACTACTACTTCTCCTTTTGTAGAAGTGATTAAATTCTTTTTACATGTACTTGATTAGATTTTATTATAAGTGGAATGTGAGTTAAAATCTTTAGCATTCGTATGCCTTACCATCCCATTGACTATTAGATTAAATGGGGTCATACTAGTAAAAGAGAATTCAGTATTGAACATCATTTGGCATGCATAAGGACCAACCACGAATAATATGAGAAGTTATCAATGTGGATGAAAATAGAGTATATATATTCAATAAATTTCCTTAAATCTCATGTAATATATATTGACACTTATATTGAAAAGTCATTACATTTCCAAAGGCCCTTGTCACCAATTTCATCAGTTCTATAGTTTATCATCATTTTGTAAAGCATGTGTGTTTAATAACACACTCCTTATCCAAAAGAGTCGAAATAACTTCCGTTCGCTTGCCATATATTAATACTTCTTATTTTGGTGAAGTTGTTGGAAGCAAATACTTCAATGCATCAATTGGTCAATCTCGGAAACAACCTCTCTATTTTCTTAAATAGGGGTAAGGTTGCGTACATCCTAACCCGAGTACCCCCATTGAATGGGGATTTACACTCGATTGTTGTTGTTGTTGTTGTTGTTGTTGTTGTTGTTGTTGTTGTATTAACCTAAGAATCACTCCGATAATGGTAACTAAAGGCCCATAAATGTATAATGAATTATAAACACACTCTTACCTTCCTCACTCAAAGTAGATGTTACTCCTTAACATATACATAAACTATCAACACCTAATCACCTACCAAAATGGCATGCATCAATGCATAATGGATTACATCAATGAATGGTTTTTGTATTGTTTACTATATATAAGACACTTATCATTTCAAATTACATTAAGTTTCAATATTCCATACTCCTTAGTTACATATATAACTAAAACCTAACTAGTGTTACTTGGTCTGGTTGTTTCAACCCCAATTTTCACACCGGAGACCAGTGTCAAAATCTCACTAGCAACATTTGATGCTCTGACTAATTAATTTATAGATACATCCGAAATTGGTGGACCACTGTCCCTTCATAAAAATAATGATAGCTAGAGGACTAGAGGTTCATAAATGCATTATATATTACAAACACCGTCCTACCTTCTAAGCTACTCCTCAGTTTCAAAACTTCCTTCTTATTTAGAAATGGCACACAAATTAAAGATCATGTCAGCAAGACAAAAATAGACTGAAATGCCCTTTTTGAGGAGAGTTGTGAGTGAGTGATATTGCAATATATAGTTAAGTGAAACGTTAGACTAGTCATTTAACCAATAAAGGTAGTCCAAATAAGGAAACAAGAAGAAATATATGAAATTAGAAGAAAGTATGGTGACTCCCACAATTTGTAGCAATGGGAGTCATTATAACTTTGAAAATCTCGGCGGTTAATTTTGATGTGAGCTAATCTAGACCATTGAAATAAATTAATACTAAACCTTTCCTTTTAAAATGGAATAAACCTTCATTTTTGGGTACAAAAGTCCAAACTCTAAAGGGTGACAAACTGACAATGTGACATCCACCTAAGCCACCCACCAACCAAAGTATCCAAACCAAAAAAGAAAAAGAAAAAGTCATAGGCAATGCAAAATATGCAATGACTATAAAAAGGAGCACTAGCCGCATAGAAGTCATTGCCTCACACATTTTGACCTCAAACCTTTCACCATCATCATTGCCACCAATGGCTTCTGAGAAGGAAGCTGCTGTTGCTGCTGCTGAAGTTCCTCATCCTACTGATGCCCCCACTATGTAAGCTAGCTAGCTAGCTAGCTACTCCTCTCTCTTTCCTCTCATCCTTTTTTTCTTTTGCTACATGCTTACATAATGTGTGCTGTTGCATGTCAAAACATTTGTGAACGACAAGTGTCTTTGTAGGAATTTATATTGTTATATCATATTGGGTTGTTACTTGTTAGCGATGATCAAAATTTGTATGACCCATAAGTCAAATTTGATGCTCCTGAGGGAAATAGACAGTGTTAACTTTTTATTAGTCTTGTGTTGTCTTTTCTTTACTTGCTTATAGCTATTTCTAACTTGTTATTTTTAAAAGGTATTCTATCGTTATTTTGAAGTTGTTTTTGTATTTATATACATAAGGATTTCTAGGTTGGCTAGTAATACTACAAAGAATGTTCTTTTAGGTTACATTAACATAACTCAATCTTTTTCAAGAAATTTTAAGTAAGTGTAGTCGAAATTAAAGTATGTGGTTATGAATAGCGTTGTTAGATCGAACACTTGAGCCATAATTGAATTTTTTATATAGATAAACTATGGTGAATCAAAGGTATGGCTCAAGTATTTGAACATATATCCATATAAAAAAAAGGGTATGTCTACCATTGCAATTATTATTGTTCCATCTCCTCCATGAAGTGGTCGACCCATCTTCTCTAATAGCATGATCCAAGCTTTGTTTGCAAACTTTTTACAAAAGATTATTATGTACGTGTGTTAAACATGTGTCCATATCATTACAATGAAATAAGTGAACAACCCTGTATTACCGTTTTCATTGAACTTTTTGAGTTGTAAATAAATTTAAGACAGACAAACTATTTGGTAAAGCCTTAGTTGGAACCTCTTGAATGGAAGAAGTATCCTTTTTGAAATGCGTTAAATCACTACTACTTCTCCTTTTCTTGAAGTGATTAAATTCTTTTTATATAGGTGATTAGATCTTATCATAAAAGGAATGTGAGTTATTTGTACGGCTTTCCCTCTTGAAATAATATCTATAAATCCTTAGCATTCGTATGCCTTACCATCCCATTGTTATTAGATTAAATTGGGTCATACTAGTCAAAGAGAATTCAGTATAGAATATCATTTTCGTGTATAAGGCCTAACCATGAGTAATATGAGAACTTATCAATGTCGATAAACTCAGAGAATACATTATATACATTTAATAGTTTTCCTTAAATTTCATGCAATATATATATATATATATATTGACATGCCATTTAAAAAAAAATTAACATATATATTGAAAAGTCATTTTTTTCCCAAAGGCCCTTTCACCCTTTTTTTTCATTAGCGCTATAGTTTATCATCATTTTGTAAACGGAATATAAACATCTTTGGATAAAAAGTATGCTTCCCAGGTTTATGCTAATCTAATACTTGCATGTGTTTAATAACACACTCCTTATCCAAAAGCGTTGATAATAACTTTCGTTCACTTACTATATAGAAACCACATAACCCACAACATAATGGTTTATAAACACACTCTTACCTTTCTCATTCAAAGTTGATGTTACTCCTTCTTAACATAAACATGGACATAAACCAACGACACCAATCACCTACCAAAATGGCCCACACCAATGCATAATGGATTACATCAATGAAAGATTTTTGTATTGTTATTATTTTAGGACATTTTTCACTCCAAATTAGATTATATTCAAATATTCCTTCTTCCTTAGTTACATATATAACCAAAACCTACCAAGTGTTACTTGGTCCGGTGATTTGGACCCTGATTTTCACGTTGGAGACCGAGTTTAAACCCGACCAATATCATTTGGTGTTCTGACTAATTAATCTATAGAAGCGCCCGAAATGAGATATCTATAGGTTGGCCACATCCCTTAATCTATAGAACCTTCATTTTTTATATCTAATACTTGCATGTGTGTTCAATAACACACTATTAATCTAGGGGTCGAAGGTTACTCTCGTTCACTCGCTATAAGCAGACCACACAATATAAGAGCTTCTTAATGCATGGTTGTCCTACGAATCACTTAAATACTGGTAGCTAGAGGTCCATAAATGCATAATGCATTACAAACACACTATTACCTACCTCATTCAAAGTTGACTGTTACTCCTTCTTAACATAAACATGGACAAAAACTATCGACTTCTAATCACCTACCAAAGCGACCTACATCAATGCATAATGCATAATGGATTACCACATCAATTAGATATATAAGTATTTCATTCCAAAATTAGATTATATTCCATTTCCCTTATATATATAACTTTTTGTTTAATGTGAACAAACCTTCATTTTTGGGTACAAAAGTCCAAACTAGGGTGACAATGTGACATCCACATAAGAAGTCACCCACCAAAGTTTTTAACCCAAAAAAAGAAAAAGAAAAAGAAAAAGTCATAGGCAATGCAATGACTATAACTAGTAGTAGTAACACCAGCCGCATACAAGTCATTGCCTCACACATTTTGACCTCAAACCTTTCAACATCATCACCAATGGCTTCTGAGAAGGAAGCTGCTATTGCTGCTGCTGCAGTTCCTCATCCTACTGATGCCCCTACTATGTAAGCTAGCTAGCTACTCCTCTCTCTTTCCTCTCTTCCTTCTTTTCTTTCTTTCTTTTCCATCATCATATGCTACATGCCTACATATGTTCTGTTGCATGTCAAAACATTTGTGACTTAGAAGTGTCTTAGTTGAGATTATAATGTTATTTTATTATGTGGGTTGTTACTAAATGATCAAAATGTTTGTGACCCAGAAGTCTAATTTGATGCTATTGAGGGAAATGAGTAGTGTTTTGTTATTGCCTGTGAAATTGCTGAAGAAAGTTGTGATCTTTTTGTTTTTCTGATGTGGGTTTTGATGGGTTTGTTTATCTATGTTGTTTGTATTGTGCAAGTGTTGATTATCATGATGATGATGATGTGTTTGTCATTGTTGTAACTTGAAAGTTCTGATGACTGTGCAGAAGTGAAAAAGACTGTTACTTGAGGTGTTATTTGGAAAAATAAAGGAGAAAGGCTATTGATGAGATACTAGTTATGGTATACTATATATATGGGTTGATTAGGATTGGCAAAGTTGGGTTTAGTTTGTGATTGAATTGTTTGGATGGCTTACAGTTGAAAAGCACCAATCTTTTTCGTATGGGTTTGTTGAATTTAAGCTGCCTAGTGACATTCTATAAACAACAAAAAAAGTCAGTAAGTGACATGAATACATGATCCACTAAACTATCATGGCTCTTGATGTTTTTTTTTTACCAATACTCTTTGTTGTGTGTACGTTGAGGTGTTTACTAGCTTACGAATCAGAAGCAAGTAAGCATATGTAACTGCTGTGAGTTCTAATGACTTGAGTTTTCTTAGGGGAAGGGAAAAGAAAGGAGAAGGAAATTGCTGAGATACTAAAGTGTGGTATACTATACGACCGATCAATCGGCCAAGTTTGGTTTAAGCCAATTTTATGGCTACTGAAGTATTGTTATTGCCGGTTAAGTGCTGAAGAAGGCAATGTTTTTTTTTTGATGTGGGTTTTGATGGTTTTGTTTATCTATGTTGTTTGTATATTGAAGTGTTAATTATCATGATGATGATGTGTATGTCATAGTTGTAAGTTCTGATGACTGTGCAGTCATCAGTGCAAAAAGTCTGTTACTTGAGTTGTTATATGTTGGAAAATAAAGGAGAAGGCTATTGATGAGATACTTGTTATGGTATACTATATATGGGTTGATTATATAATGGGCAAAGTTGGTTTCTTTAGCTTGTGATTGAATTGTTTGAATGGCTTACAATTGGAAAACACCAACTTTTTTCATATGGGTTTGTTGAAGTTAAGCTGCTTAGTGACATTCTATCAAAAAAAAAAAAACTACTAAGTGACATGATCCAGTAAACTATCATGGCTCCTGATAAAAGCGGCCTTGTATATTGAGGTGTTACTAGCTTACAAACCAGAAGCAACTAAGCATATGTAACTGCTGCGGGTTCTTATGGATTGAGTTTTTTTTAGGGGAAAAGAAAGGAGGAAATGGATGGATACTAAAGTGTGGCATACTATACTATACGACCGATCAATCGGCAAAGTTTGGTTTAAGTCAATTTATTGCTACTAAAGGAAATAGACGGTTTTTTGCTACTGCTTGTATAAGTACTGAAGAAAGTAATGAGTTTTTTTTCTTCTTCTGCTGTGGGTTTTGATGGGTTTGTTTATGTATGTCATTTCTATATTGAAGTGTTATATATCTTGATGATGATGATGATGATATGTATGTCATTGTTGTGGGTTCTTTTTTGACTTATTTGAAGGTGAAAGAAAGAAGAATGCTATTGATGAGATACTACGAGGGTTGCTTAATTGGCAAAGTTTGAAGTTTTCTTTTCTTTCTTATGTGTATTGGTGAATTTAGTTATATTTTGCTTTTTAAGCTGCTTCCATAAGTTTTTTTTTTTTGGTTGTACACTTAGTGACATGAACCACTTACTATCATGGCTCCTATTGAGAATGTGGCCTTTCTTTCTCTGGGTACACTTAGTGACATGATCCACTTTACTGTCATAGCTCGTAATGAATGTGGCCTACTTTTTCGTCTTTCTTTTTTTGCCAGTCCACTCTTTTGCTGTTTGTACCTTGAGGTGTTACAGTCTTACCTATGCTAAGCATATGTAACTGTTCTGACTTCTGAGGTCTCATGACTTGACTTTTTGTTTTGGTGTGTGGAAAGGAAAGAAGAATGATATTGATGAGATACTATTCTGTGATATGCTATGGGGATTGGTCAATTGGCGAAGTTTGGTTTAGTTTAGATTAAATTGTTTGAATGGCATACAGTTGGAAATCATTAGTCTTTTGTTATGCCTTTTGACAATATTACACAAATTTTGCATCTTTTGCTGCGATGTGTCATGACATATATTGAAGTATCATGGCTCCCAATGATTGTGCAAGAAGTCATCTTTATTTAATCATCCTGTTGATTGTGGTTTAATTTACTTGGTGTAGATTTGACAAGATCATCAACAAGGAGATTCCAGCCGATGTGGTTTATGAGGATGACTATGTATGTGATGTTTTTTGCTTCTTATAATACTGTTTTCCGAGATTACATGAAATGCTGATTGTGTTATGAACCTCCTGTGGGTAGGATCTAGTCATGGGTTTTAGACCCTAGAGAATTTGTTTTGGATTGTGGGGAAGGCAGACTCGTCCTTGACTGAGCCCCCTTAAGAGTCCTTGACTCAACTTTCTTTTAGTGTCATTGCTTGTCTTTTATTTCATTCATAACAGCCTTATATAGGCTTATGGTGACAGAGGAGATCCTTGGAAAGGATCTTTACTAACAGAGGAAAATCTTCAATCAAAGATACCTAACTAATTAAATGTTATTCTGAGATCCTAATGAAATAAATATCTAGGAAACTAAGGAAACAATAAAAGAAACACATCTAGTTTATTCTTGCTGTCCTCTTCTCCACTCTTGATCTTCTAGATTATCCAATAAAGGCATCCATATCAGATTGGTGACAGTCAATGTTGAGTGTTTGGAACTTAACTCTTTAAGCATTGCTGCTGATTTGACAAATTAGTCTCACATTTTGAGGAATTTCGAAAATATAGTAACACACGATACATAATTTCTGGCTCCAGTTTGGAACTTTGGATAGCTAAAACTTTTTGTAGATTTAAGAAGATTCCAAGGGGAAAGACTAAGCCTTTATCTCCTAATCTTGCCCTGATCCAAAGTTTTCGACAGATGTCAATATTTGAAACCTTGAAAATGTTAGTGTTAAAGAAAAGATTGTATAAATGAATGTTAATCATTGTCAATGTGAAAGTTTGGTTGTGATTTTGCACCAACTGTTCAATGGCCAGGCAAGTGCAAGCTTTACTGGTTTAGATTTGGGATTGTGTTATTAATTGTAATAAACTTGATGCTCCCAAGCTTCACTCTGTAATTCACTTTTTTGTTTGTTTGTAAACTTCACCCTTTGTTATGCTCCCAAATATTTTGAGGCTCTAACTATATCTCAGTTAAGTTATTTACTCTTCTGCTGTATTAATTTCCTTTTAAACTGGGTTGTCGTCAGGAATTAGAGGTCCCTGAAGTTGTGAAATGTGCTTCTTTCCCCTCACTTGTGCAACTGTAAATGGTCTCTGCATCTTCATTCCTGTGCTCTTCCAAACCTTTTTTTTATCATCTTCTCTACCCCCTCCAGCCTGTGTGGACAATGTGAGGGTGGGAAACCAACTATTTTGCTGCCTCTACTATGCCGAACATGTCTTTTTGTAACTCTTGTGGTCTCTATTTGTTTTGGACTAGTAGTTCTGTACACAGTATTTTCTTCTACGTTATGCTTCTACATTCACATATGTGTCTCACTATTGATGCATCATGTATGTCTCTCTTCTGGATCACTGTCTTTCAGGTTCTTGCCTTTAGGGACATAAATCCACAAGCTCCAGTTCATATATTGCTCATTCCCAAGGCTAGGGACGGCCTAACTGGACTCTCTAAGGTACTTATAACTATCAAACAAAGAACTTCTTGCGCTATACATTTCCTACATGCACTTTTCAACTTACTTTCGGGCCTTGTCTGTGACTTGTATTCATATACCATCTGCTTCTTCTTTTTAAACGGTCATGTGTTTTTGGTCCGCTCTAGCCTATCCCAGTCAGTTTTGGGATTTAAGCTGCGTTGTTGTTGTTGGTCGTGTGTTTGATGTTCATTAAGTTATGGGTGCATGTTAGTTTATCAGCATTTGTTCTCTACTTGGTACAGCCTTGGTTCAGAAGCTGAGGTCTCACTGAGTAATTTAAATTTCTCAGAGATGGGCTCCTCCAGCTCTTGCATGTGTTAAAAAGTATTCCACTTCAAAGACTCTCCCTTGTCCTTGATGTCTTTTATGGAAGATCTTCTCGTGCATTTCTGGCCCTAGGTTGAAGGCACACACGTCAGCATACAGTAGCTGAGACATATTTGTATTGGTTCTCCTTTTGTGTTCAAAGCATGCAGAAATGCGCTGCTAGGATATATAGTTTTTAGTTAGGGGAAAAAAAGGATACAGAACATGTTAAGCATCATAAATTGGTGGTGAAACTGAAGGCATATTCTTTTCGTGTGACGGTGTGAGGCCTGAGGAAATTAGAGTTTACATCACTGCAGGAGTGTTTTTTTTTTTCTGTTTTAAATGTGCACATAAGGAGGGTAGTTAGTTTAGTTCAATTAATAGTTAGAGTTATCATAGATCCTGTTGAGCAAACAAACAGGAGAGAACACTGAACAATGAGTGGCAATTTCTCAAATGGGGAAAGAAAGAAAGAAAAAAGGAAACTGAACTATGAATGCTGAAGTTTCTCAGGCTCTCAGGCTGTCAAGTGTGTGTATACATCTGAAGTTGGAGTCGTTGGCTACACGATCCCTTCCTCCCTTATGATGCTTGTTGCGTTGAACTCCTTAGAGTTCTGACCTTTAAGGAAACGACCTCATTTTCTGCTGTTTTTCTCCTTTTCTCACTTGGAGTAGCGGTAGTGACTGCCTCACTGACAGTCACTGCTGAAATTTCTTAGCACTGCCGATGGGGGCAGAAACCATTTTTTTTAAAAGAGAGCCAAGTAAAATGGGAGTAAAGTTGTATGGTTGTGCTGTTGTACTAGGGTTTGAACCTAAATCTCTTGGGTACACATAATGAGGGGCAGAGGGTGACCAGTCCAGTTAAATATACTTATTGTTCCTACAACACAATGATCTTGAGGGAATCCCTGGCTGCTGCTTTGACAAGCTATTCATTATGTTGTATTTCTTTTTCATTGATCACAAGAGTTGACCTTGAACATATATGCAGGCTGAAGAAAGACACATTGAAATCCTTGGCCGGCTTATGTACACGGCTAAGCTTATGGCTAAACAAGAAGGTCTTGATGATGGCTACAGGGTTGTGATTAATGATGGACCCAATGGATGTAAGTAATAATGAAATCAGGCTTCTGAAAATTTCAAGTATGTATCGTTCTCTAACATACTGCATTGCTATCGTATTTCAGCTCAATCAGTTTACCATATCCACGTGCACCTTCTTGGAGGACGCCAAATGCAATGGCCCCCTGGCTAAGATGAATTCAAGCCACAATGCAAAATTGGGAAGATTCGTGCTTCCTGGATAGACCCTTTCAATGAAGTAGTCTGGCAGTAAAACTAGAAATAACTCAATAAGGCTACTTGTCTTGTTTTTTTTTTCTTTTGAGGGGAACCACTTGTATTCACCTGAAAAATCCTGGATTCGTGCTCAAATTGGTGTGGTGCTGGACAATGATTTTTAATCTTAAATCCTCGACTACTTATATTGACTGAAATG
>ONZK01001135.1:13867-38498 GCA_900322385.1 Pharnaceum exiguum | reverse complement strand
GGGGGGGGGGCTCTAGATGTACGCAACCTTTCCCCTAGAGTAGTAACTTTCACTAGAACAAAAAAACTCTTCTGAGCCTAAATCAAATGCTACTATTGGCTATAGTAATTCATATGCAAAACTCTACCTTGGGACGAGGTTACATTCCGACTTTGTAAATTGTGGAAGAAAATATTTCTTTTCGGATTTCAGAGTAACAAACTCCTCTCTGGGCAAAGAAGGTATAGAAAGCAGAACATGTCCGATCACAAGCTATGTTTACTAAACCTGAATCTTTGATTCCCACTGACCACTGACCTTGAAATCTAGCTGACTAAAACATTACTTAGTATTAATCCCAATGATCACTGACCTTCGAATGGCATAGTTGAAGGAAAGAGTCTTCTGAACTGTAGTCTGCTTAGCAGATAGACAGTGGGGAGAGCAAGTTTTTTCTTTAAAAAATATATATACACCAGAGGCAAGCAAGATGAAACTACTCACTCAAACCTAACTTCCAGTTATTCCTTCTGAGTTCTTTCTAGATGGCAAGTGCGTAGTCTTCGTAGCCTAGTTTTCATTTTATTTTTTACATACACCCGTGGCTACTGATTACATTAGGAAGACCGGCCCATCGGGTCAAGAGTACACACAATTTTATGATACAAACTACCCACGGTCCCCACCCAAGGTTGAGAACCTAGGCCCAATCCACTGCTCATACCCCATTGACTTCCAAGAGATAATGGGTGTATGCTGCCCTTAGGATGTACTCCGGTTTGGAGCATACAAGGTCTGTTTGTCACCACTAGGTAAACCGCCTAGTGGCTAACTGTTGGCTTCCTTTTGCTGCAGGTCTTGCTGCTTTATTTGCTTTTAGTTGTTTTAGGCTACTGGCAAACTGCTCATTTATTTTTTAAATCTTATGGTGTAGATTTGACAAAATTATCAGCAAGGAAATACCAGCAAATGTGGTTTATGAGGATGAGAAGGTACAGGCTGGTGCTACCAATTTTATTTAACCCAGTATGTTCTCCTAATAAATTTGGGGCGTTGTTTCATGATTGGTTCATTAAATTTGTTAGAACATTTTTCTGGCTGGTCTTCAACTTGGTAATTTCTGGTTTTGGATCTTGGAATCAAAAATCTGAAACTGTGTAACTCTGTCTTGCAGAGCATTCATGTTCGATCCTATGAAACATTATGTCATTGTTTTTTGCAGAAGATTAACTCATTCCTTCCTTGATTTTAGTGTTGATTGTTGTTGTTTTTCTTGGTGTGAAGCTGGTTGTATTATTATAAGTTGCGGATGATTTTTTTTCATCTTTTTTGAGCCTAAAACTGCTGTCTCGTCGCATTTACCTGAGAGAAGTTTGCTTCTATGGTTTGACCATCACCTTTACCTGAGAAAAGACTCAACACTTGCGTGGTCTTAAGACTTGATTATTACTTGTACAGTCTTAGCTTGCTCTTTAGTGTGTGAGGTTTAATGTCACCTCCTTTTAGCAGCCTTCAATCTGATTTGTTGGCTTTCAATATTCAACTTTATTTCCTGTCTTCATTTTAGTCTATACTGGATTGTCGATCCTGTGGTATCAATTCCTGATGTAGCTGTTCTGTTGCGCATCAGCACAGCATGACATCATCTTCTCTACTGTATCAGGGTTATGCCGTATTTTGTCTGTCAGCGGCTTATTGCTAGGAATAGGTTTTTTACTATCAGAGTATATATGCTGCTAATTGTTCTGTATATCTACTTTTATGGTATTTTTTTGGTTGGATGATGTTCTCTTTATACTAATGTAAACATTACAGCCACCATTTTTCTGTCAAAACTTGAAACAAAGGCACAATGAGAACCAATTACAGCAATTTTCTTCTTATTCCACTTGTTTATATTGTTGCTTTTCACAATGGCTATTTATCCAGGTTCTGGCTTTTCGGGATATTAATCCACAAGCTCCAACACACATTTTGATTATCCCCAAGGCTAAGGATGGCCTGAGTGGACTTTCCAAGGTAATGCATTATTAAATAGTTCTTTATTGCTAGGTGCTTCATTATTATTTTTTGATACTTTGTGACTGTTGTGCTTTGTGTGTGTGTGTGTGTGTATGTGTGGTGTACTGGTGTGTATCCTGTTGTTGTAGGTGTGTTATGAAACACTTCCATCTTCCATGAGGTCCTTTTGTTACGGGGGTTGCTGAGTGAGCTAAGCATATGTCACGATTGCTTTCATTCAATGTCATGCTGTATGTTGTTCAATTGTCCTTTCTCCCTCCTAGTTCCTAATTTAACCTGTCTAATTTATTGGGAGAATCAAGGTTGTGATCATTAAGCTTCACATCACCTGATTGGGGAATGTGGCATGAAGTCAGATCAGGTATCTGGGGTACTAAGTTTTGACAAACTAGTTTTTGGTGATGATATTTTTATCTCCTCCCAAAGAGTTCTGTTGCCACACCCTTCTAATTTAGTGAGAGAGTTGAGTTTGTATCTTGAAGGTTCACATTAAATAATTACGGAATGGGACATGAACTCTGATCATGTATCTTGTGTACTAAGTTTGAGGTTCTAGCTGGGTGATGTACACAAGTAATAATAAGGCACTTGTTTATCATTGAGGAGTATGCATGATTTTGTTTGGTCTTAAAACATGTAAATTGTGACACTCTTTGCATAGTAGCCGGGGTGAGACTGGTAGGTACACAAATCACTGCTGTAAGGACTAAGGACATAAGGGATTTCATTTATTCTAGTAATCAGTTCATTTAGATATTGTGTAATTAACTACTTTCAGGGGTGGGCCAAACTGAGCTGTCTTCCTTTCCTCTGTCTTATTTCTTGGTTGTGTCTCCTTTAAAATTATAAAAGATAGTTATGTAAAAGATATGTGAAGTATTGGTCCAGATGTGTATTGCTGCACACCTAAGTGTTCTGCCACATTCCCCCCTTGTACGGTGGAATTATGGTAAAGTAGGTCCTGTGTGCCGAACAAATGTCTGGATTTATATAATTGAGACCTAACCTTTTTTCCCTTGTTCTAGTTTCTGAATAAGAGTTGCCTACTTGCCCCTTAGATCAGGTATGATATCCCTTGTTTTCCTTTCCTATGCAAGGAGAAAGGTGTTCCATGACTATCTGAAAAGAACCATTCATGATAGGATCTCGATGATTCCTTTTTTTTTCTCATAATCAATCTCGATGAATTATATGACAACGTAATGTGATGATCATGATTTAAGAGTTAGCTGCTACTGTACTACACTCATACCAGTGGCGTGATTTTACCCCTTTTCATTTGTAAAAACTTTTGACTTCGGAGTAGAGTCAGCCCTCTGCTCGGAGTGTGTATTTGTTGTGGTCAATAAAGAGTGTTCACTACTGCTGTTTCCTGATCATAACCTCTGTGGTGAGCATACGTATTGTAGGCTGAGGAAAGGCACAGTGACATCCTTGGCCGCCTTCTTTACGCTGCAAAGCTCATAGCGAAAAAGGAAGGCCTTGAAGATGGCTTCAGGATCGTTATCAATGATGGACCTTCAGGATGTAAGTGAATTGAAAATACTATGATCGATGATGTGTCCCACAGTTGTGATCTGTTCTCTCTCTAACTTTTTTTGCACTCCCATCTATCAGGCCAATCTGTTTACCACATCCATGTGCACCTTCTCGGAGGCCGCCAAATGAATTGGCCCCCTGGCTAAAATGATACAGTATTGAGCTATGAGCCTATGATCTGGTTGGGGATTCTGCAATTCTATTGTACCTGTTTGTCCCCTTTCTTGTAAAGCAAACAAATTACTGATGTTAGAAATATTTTGATTTGATCTAGGTTTATGACGTGAACTGATGAAGTTTTGGCAGTACTTCATCTAATTCAGTATGAATCTCCATTCTCCAACCTTACTCATTTAGCATGCATGTTTCTTTTCTTTTTTCCTAGATGCTCAAGGTCTCGTCGCTGTCCTGAATGCTACTCTTCCTTAGGGTTCACCAAACTATTATCTTGGAGGACCCCTCAGCTATGGGTGAGAGCTTTACAGAAGTGGAGACTCTGTCTTTCACGTTCATGAAAAATGATACTTTGTAGAGGAGTTTAGATAGAACACCTTGATCAGTGACGAAGGGCACCACCAATACAGACATGTCATTGTGAATGTTACCTTTGATTGAGTTGATCAATCATGAAGGTCACGATTATGGATATGTCTTTTGTTAACTTTTATTGAGTTGAGCTAAAGCTCTTTTGAGCTTTCTCTCTGCCTCGTGGTTTGCCATGGTGTGAACTAAGACGGTGAAGATTTTATGTCTGGTAGACTTTACTAGTGGAGAAGGCAATGACATGACAAAGCTAATTACGTCACAAGGGATTCAATTTGACACTAATTAATTGCAGGACCTTCAAGTTAACCGATACAACAATATTTCTTGGACACTAAAATTTTGTAGAGGCGCATGCAAGTTGATCATTATTATTGAATTCATGAAATCAACCCTATTTTATTTTTTTAAGTACCATTCGTGATCAAAAGTAAAATCATAGGAGTTCCATCTACCAAATTAAAATTTACATATTACTGGAGAAACAACACAACATCTAGGAGAAAAAAAAAACTAGAATGAAATTGTAATATTTTTTCTTTTTAAGAAAAGGGAGAAGTGGTAGGGGTGGTGGCATGGACTTGGACTGCCGAGTTGGCCTACATGTTCACATCATTCTTCATGATCATCTTTTGACACCATTCATATTGCTTCTTTATGTACAAAAAAGCAAACAACACAGTGCACATATTATGCAACTAACGATGATTGCGGGGCTGTACGTACGTAGAAAGCCGTCATTTCAACTTTTGGCTTTGTGGGTCGTTTAGTACTTTAGTTTACCTCAAACACTGTACTTTTACTAAAACTAAACTAAAAACCAAATTGAGCAGCTTAAAAAAATTCTGTTTCCTTCTTTTTCTCTCATAAGTACTTGTACTAAATTCTAGTTTGATACTTTCTTTCAGTCCTTTGCTCTTCTGTAACAGCTTTTACCCGATATTTTCTCCTCTGTCAATCTGTCATCATCATCATCATCATCATACATTCAAAAAAACAACATTTCTCTAGGTAAACTATTATATTTGTTTTTTGGGTTATTACTTATAAGAGTTTGTTGGAACATGGTTTTCCTGCATGACTTGGATATATATGTCATATGGATAGGTGTACATTTCTCTAGAGGGGTTAGTTGGTTAGCATTACTGAAATGAGTATGTTGTCTTTTTAGTAAAATCCTGAGATTTGCGTATAGGTATCCTCATATAGATTTATCCGAAAGTTGAAGCTCAACTGCCAGCCTTTGTGTTGGTGGGTATTTTCAACTGAATTTTGCTGTGTAAATTCATTGGATATAGTCATATAGTCAATGATATGATCACACTTGTAGGCGTTTATAGTAGTTTGCTATCTACTCATCTGTTTACAAGTTGTTTTCTTGCTGCTTGAGTATGATACTGACAAAATGCTGAGACAATTCTTGTTGCTTGTTTTATATGAATATAGTTGCTTGTTTCATGTCACCAAGATTACATGAGATAGATTACTTGCAGGGGGTATGATTATTTTTTATTTCATTTGAAGTTTAGTTGTCATTGTCAAGAGATAATCTATCTATTATATATGAAAGTTTATGCATGACACAAAGGTTTTATGTTTGAGTATCTGTCACGCTCGGTCTAACTGATCTTTGTCCATCTTTTCAGGTTGAATTTACCAATAACAAAATCTTGATAAGTCAACCCTGGTATCAAAGACTAGACTACTTCTAAAAGAAACTGCAGTACATGTTGCTAGCTGCTTGATGATTAAGTATGAAAAAACTCTTCTCCTTTAAGTCATCATCTTCACCTGGAAGAGAGCGTCGCGATGCATCTCCAGCAGGCAGGAAAAAGAAACAGAATGTTGAAATGCAGTGGAAGAAAGCGTGTGCAGAAAATATGGAGAAAAAGTTTCATATCCCTGAAGAGTTCTTACCAGTTTCTGATAGGAAAGTTACTGACAGTAAAGGAACACAGAGGAGCTTTGTCCTGAGAAGGAGCCGTAGTCTGACGATGCCATTGGCTGAAGATGATGATAGACAGAAGTTTGGTGATGAAGATGTAAATGGGGCAAGGAGTCGGAGACGATTTCCATCCAGTACTTGTGGTGTTTCTCACCCTTCATGTGACTGTCCTAAATGGTAAGTTTTCTCAACAGACTATCCATTTTTTTTGAGCCATCAATCACCTGATGTTTGAAAACAGGTGAATAAGGTTTCCCCAGCTTGCCTGAGCCATATAGTTCTCTTTTTCCGTTTCTGTGTTTGACAATTAAGCTGTTGAAGAGTTCAGCAAAAAGGAATTCCAGCTGCTTATTTTCTATTATTGTTGCCTCCTTGCCTGGACTAGTTCAGGATGATACCTATACTAATACATACCTATAAAATTGCTCCTAAGAAGATTAGAAGGCTGAGCTACTGCATAAGCATCACTACCTGTGTGTGTGGGTTCTCTTTTTTTTCCGACAAAGTGCATTGCTACCTGTTGAAAGCACCATGAGGTAAATCGTAAAATTTTATGCCGTGGCCTATGGGCACCTTGTTTTACAGTTTATGCATCAAATGAGATAAGTTGTTGCAGGCTTAAAAAAAAACTGCTATCCCCCTCCCCCTCTTTCCTCTCTAGATTGAACTCTTATTTGCTATATATTTTCTGTAGCCATCGACAATTTGTAGACGTAGATCCAAAGCCTGACAAATACGATGCTCCTAGAATTCGTATAGCTGGTGCAAAAACCTTAAATGACAGTGCTTGGCCCTGCGCTTCACACTGTACTTCACCACGAAGTTCCTTTGGTTCAACTTCAATTCCAAGCAAAGCTTTAGACCTCTATATTGACGGCGAGTATCATCAAGAAGAGGGATTTGGTGTTGATAGTTTACGAATTTCTTCCAGAAGCAGATCCAACTCATTGTCCACAATTGATTTCATAATCCCTTCTCATGAGACATTTAGAGGCTCTTTAAGGCCAGAGAGTAGCCGTGATCAGTCTCCAAGTAAGCTGGCAAGGAATGTGGTTGAAAGACTCTTGAGTTTGGAACAAAGGCGTGATTCAAAAACAAAGGAGGATATACCAAATAGAGCACATCAGAATTTGGTTCCTGAGAGAACCGAAAAAGACACTGATTTAGAATTAAGAAAAACTATTCAGGAAGTTAAAGAAAGAGCCAGGCTACTTTCTAGGAAACTTGCTCCAGAAAATGTGTCTGCTTTACCTCAGATGATTAGAAGCCTAATTGAGGAACAGAGGAACTTGTTACTTGAATTGTCCGACCAGTTACATTTTCGAATTGCTGAAAGAAAAGACGCTAAAGATGCTGTGTCATTGGTGAAGGACGGCATGAACACAATAATTGTGAAGCTAGAGAGTGAAAAGAATGAGTTGCAGTCGCAGTTGCAGGAGGAGCTTGACAGAAGAACAGATGACTGGGTGTTCAAATTTCAGGAGATCAATTCTGAGGAGCAAAATCTAAAGGATCGAGTTAGGGAACTTGCAGAGAGAAATGCCACTCTACAAAAGGAGCTCTCTTACTTCTATAACAAGGAGAAGGAGTACAGTGATATGCTAACCAAATTGGACGACTTTAGGTCAGAAAATGTTGGCTTGCAGAAAGCACTGTCTGATATTCAGGATAAACTCAAAGCTGCAGAGCAATTCCAGACTTCCGCGGACAGAAACTGCAAAGGAATTGAGAGAGACAACACTGGGTTGGTCAAAACGGTATCGAGGTTACAAGGGACTGTAAGCGAGCAAGAGAAAACTATTGATGGTTTGCGTCAGAGTTTGAGTTTGGAAAGAGAAAAGACACATATGTCAAGTGATGATCTTGACAGGGTTTTCCACAAACTGCAGATGGAGCAGCAGCGGTTAACAGGAGTCGAACAGGTGCTAAGGAGAGATTTAGAAAAGTCAAGAGTTGAAACTGAGTCTCTTAGGCATGAAAATATATATTTACTGGAGCGTTTACAAGGGACTGGATTGGCAGGAGGCTTGTCAACAATAAAGTTAGATAAGGAGCTACTATGCTGTGTTGAGCACCTTCAAACTACGGGGTTGTCCCTTCTGTTTGAGAATAATCAAATGTGCACCAAATTACTTGGGATTCTCAGAGGCAAAACGACTTCTCAAACACTCTTGGAAGCTCATATCTTAACTGAATATGAATTGAAAGTTCAGAAGCTCAAGCAAGGTATTGAGCAGCTGACGAGAGGTTTGGGAAAAACAAGTTCTATTCTGAAGAACAAATCCGAGCCTGAGCATCAATTGTTAGATACTGGAAGTGACAGGTTGCAGAACTCAAACGAAAGGGCCTTAGAGGTATGTTTGTAACTAGTATCTCAGTTTCAGTTCTTTTATTTTTTTTATCCCTAATGCTTTTAAGAAAAAGAGATGTTCTTTTGGTGAATCAGAAATGCTTTTGGGTAGGACTTAGGAGGATAAGTATTTAGCTAAAGATGATCAGCTCTGACATATCTTGGTCGAGTTGGCAAATTCTGTGTATCAATGTCATTATAAACTCTAGGCTTGTCACTCCCCTTGTCTCTCGAGTTGGTTGTAGTGTTAGCTTTCACTTCAATTCAGGCATAACCGTGTAAGTAGCGATAAGAATGTCTTCTAAAAGTTTTCTAGTGTAACTTGCTCTGATGTGAGGTTTCCCTTAATAGGATGATCTGAAATCTGAGCTCAAGGCAGAGATTTTGTTGACAAGCATACTTAAGGAAAAGATGTACTCAAAAGAGAAGGAAATTGAGCAGTTACAATCAGAACTGGCAAGAGCCTTAAGGAATCATGATGTCCTTAAAAGTGAGGTCCAAGATGCATTTGATACTATTTCTTGCATGAATCACAAGATGAAGAATCTAGAGCTTCAGGTGAGCTCAAGGGTCTTTTTAATATATTCTTTGGTTTCTCAATTGTGAACGACAATACGAATTACCTGTAGGCTTGTATAGCTTCAGAAATCGAAAATTTTACCAGCGCCAATAGCATCTGATTCCATATTTTAGTGTACTGAACTCCAGCACAGTGGTACCTTTCTGACATTGTAAAGTTTTGCATGATTTACTGAAACAGATGATAAAAAAGGATGGAACTATAAATCAGCTTCAAGAGGAAATACGTTCTCATGTGGAGCAGCTCTCCACTAGTGATGGAATCGTGTCAAAAGTCACTCAAGAAAGAGACTTAATGTGGGAGGAGGTGAAGCAATATAGCGAGAAGAACATGCTTTTGCATCGGGAAGTTGGTTCACTGAAGAAGAAAATAGAGGCTCTTGAGGAAGACACTCTCCTTAAAGATGGTCAGATCTCAATCTTAAAAGATAGCCTTAATAATGCTAGATCTTTTGATGTTCTGTTTGGATCTGAAAATGGAGAATTGTTTAAGCTCTGATCAACTGGATGCAGCATGTGAAAAGAGGATTTGTTACAAGTGCAGAAAGTAGGAGGATTCCTTGTTCTTCTTTTTCTTGTTTTGTTTCAATGGTCACATTGATGTTGAAGTGATCAAGTGTAAATTGCATTACAGTCCTTCAAAAAAAGAAAATTGTGTAAATGAAAAGTCTTGTACATTTTGGTTGGAATGCAAATCTATCTATTTTTCAAAACATCCTGTGGGTGCATGAGTTCATGTCAGAAGAGTGCAGTGTGTTGCAGTGCTCACTTTTTATTTGTTAACCACGGCACTGTTTTGTTGCACTGCTGCCTGCGAGTACATAGATTAAGTAAAATGAAAACTGGTGACCTAGATATGACAACTTTTTTGTGAAATTGATTGGAGTTTTCATTGTGTGCATGACAAGTACTTGAATCCAACTATCCAAGTATAGAACTCCTGATAGAGGATATAAATGAGGTTTCTGAAGAATCTTTTTCTCTGCTGCTTAACTTTTCATGCAAGCATTGATCTTTCATTGTCCCTCTCCTGCATAATCTTCTGAGAAACTAATCATGGCAACTACTGTAGTTAACTACATCCCTTGTTTTGGAGTTGCTTCATGAAATTACTCACGTTGCCAGTCAGTATTTTATTGGCTATGCAAGTATGCTATTAAGTTCCATACATCTGATTATAAGATAGCCTTTCCTTCAACAATAGGGTGGTGATCATGTAGTTTTAGTACTACATCAGGTGCCAACTTAATCCTTTATCATAGTATACTTCCAATGTCATTAATGTACTTTGGAATGGGAGCACAAGTAGCTAAAATGATCATTGATTCATTATACAAGCTTAGTTACATATTATAGAATTCTAAAAGGTACAAAAAGGTCCCTAAAGAGTGGTATTAAGGCCAAACAAGCTCAGAATCAAGCATTAACTGGGGTAAATCTTCGACCACAGACAAATCTACCTCCTTTTGCTTCTGGGTCTCTGAGCCTTCAACTTTGCCAACTTTACTATCTGCATTTTTGTAGCTCATGATAATATTGCCCTGCAAATTAGTGGCACCAGCAGAATCCGCTATCGTACGTGGGTAATAAGCATAGTCAATTTGCATGTTTAGGGGGTGAAGAAACTCTGATGCCAACAAAACAAGAGATGCCATCAACCTCCTTTTTTTTTGGTGGCTAGCAAGAATGATATCTAAAACTAGTATCTGTTTCTTTGGTTTATGAGATTTGATTTGAGGTTTGTTACTGGTATAGGTTATGTCACCTTATATATTGGTGGTTCAAAGTTCAAACATGCATGTACTTGACTTGTGATCATACAATCAATATAATGCAGACCCACAGTTTTAAGCTTAGTACTGTAGTTATTAGTGGCAGCAGGCTGGTATATTCAATTTTCTCATATGGGTTTGGCCGTGTGGGGTGGCTTTAGTCTAGCTGTATTTGCTGCTGGTTTTTATTACTTGTGGACTTGTAGTTGAGACTTGCTTGTAGTTGACACTTGAGGGTACTAGCAGAATCAGGAAACCAGTAGCACAAAAGCAGTTGGCGCTTATTTATAATTTAATAAAAAAGTAAGTAAACTGGAGCACACTTGGGGCTGAGTATTTATGCCCCTGTGGGCCGATGTTTGTTTTTCTAATTGGGTCTCACAATCATAGTAGAGTTCAAAACTGGACCGAATAAGCAGCCCAAGTCATACACTAATATTACATTTTCATCTCACGAGCCCCCTGATTTAAGAACCCAGCCAAGAACCTAATTTTTTTTCACACTTTTCAGTTTAGCACCTAACAAGCTTTTCGGCTACTTTTCTCTACTTTTTTTTGTTGGTCACTAACTCATTACCCACATGGTCACATTATATACATCAAAAGTTTTGAATACTTCCCACCAATAAAAAGAAAATGAACACGAGGACCCCATAAGTTCTTGTTCTTGTTAAAAGGGAATACATCTCCCTTCTTACTTAAGAGCGTTCTTAAATACATAATTTTACTAGTGAACTACAATTGTAAAGACCATTAAATTAGACTGAATTTTTGTTATATAAGTAGTAAGCTAAACTAAAAGAAATCGACTAATTGAGGGAATTTTTGTTATATAAGTAGTGAGCTAAAAAGTACGTACTTGACAAAATTTTTGTTATATAAGTAGTGAGCTACTTTTCAAAAAAAAAGAAAAAATAGTGAGCTAAAATATTGTTATCTTAGTCAAATGTTCTCACTTATTCACTAACAAGCATTTTACAATATTGTTTAGTTTGATTCAACTTTTAGTGTCTTGTAGAAACTTCACTAGATTTAATCGAGTGTAGACGTGTAGTCATGTTACCCATCAAAAAGTAAAGAAAAGTTTTAGCCTCATTCATGCATTTTGAGATTTCCTCAAAGTTTCCCATCAGTCACCTGTCGTTGATTTGCTGAGACCAAACACATTCAGGTATGGAGTCTTTTGACAAATAAATATCATAAATGTACACACACCATGCCGATCTTATGCAACTTTTGCTGAAAATTCTACAGGTACTAATTCACCAATGGTATATGCGCCCTGGTATATGAGGTGGCCAGATGGGCATTTTGAAGGTGGTACATCCCCACTAGGCTAGCTGTGATCTGCGACCCTGTTCTCCTAGTTGCAAAACGAGGAAATGAAGTCGATTTTAGCTGACCAAATTGAGTGGATTTATTATGAATTTGAAGTTAATAGAAAGAACTACGTATAACGAATTAAAGTTAATTTTGTTTTGAAAGGAGACGAAGTTGGATTGAATTAGCATAAATTTAGTTGAACTGTTGAAAACGTATGAAAGGAGTTGAAGATAAGTCTGCTAAATTGAATCAACTTAAATTGTGTTTTATTCATTAGTAGTATTACAAGACTTATAACCTTATAGTTCATTTTTTTAATCAATTCAATTTTAGTCATAATTTTAGCTGTATTTAGTTTTATTCAGCTCAGTTTATTATCTTTCATTTGAGTCCAGTTTTACTTCAAACTCTTACGTATGAACAAAATATACCTAAGTGAGCAAATTTCCTTCCGGTTAGATAATGATGAATTATAAGAATTGTTGGTTGACACTTTCATTAACGAAGAGATGTTAAGCCATGTGCAATTCCTCGGACGCTATTAACAACCAAAAGTTAATACAAGGAAAAGAAGCATAAACTCCAAAAGATGCCCCATAATGGAGGGGACAAGAGACAACATTCATAAACGTGAAGCTGGATGGCTATTACTAACTAAAACTTCTTATGCTATGATGGGCAGCGCAGTCTAAATTGCCATACCTACACTATTATTGCATCTAAATCTTATCTTCGATTTTTTACATTCTTCGCCTAAGCTTATGTATCTCACAAAGTGCTCGACCATGTTGTATGCATATCTATCTTTATGGACATAAAGTACAAAAAGACTAATGGAGTTTAAGGGCCAATAAAACTTATCTATACATGTATTCTTATAATTCCATATCCAACTCGTCAGCTACTGAGTACTGACAAATGAGATCTTTCTATTATCAATCTTACGTACATTGATCGTCAACTTGTTCTTAAGGTTATGCAATAAATTATTGAATAACCACCTGAAATGATGACATCTTTCTGCGTGTTACATTCCTCTTTAGCTGCACTTTATTTCTGTGCCTTTAGATTTGGGTTTCTAGTGTCTTACTTTGTCGGAGTTTAAAGTCACTTACTTTAAATTTGTTACATTTTGTTACTTTAAACTTGTTGAAGATCTACTCAAACTCAAGTGTTAGTGTATCCGTCCATGATTAGTACTATTCGCTAAGACGAATTAGGCTGAATTTTTCGGTACCGACAACTGTGAAGGGTGCCATATATATGATAAATCATATACTCCCTCCATCCAGAATTGATATGTACTTAATTAGAGTAGTTTTAAACATTATGATAGCTAATACTACTACTGTTTTGTCCACATTTTCCACTATGACGAAAGAAGCGTACAACAAATTTCAACGAATGTGTACAAACTAATTACAATGACTACACCAGTCACTAGTGTACAAAGGCAAAACAGAAATTGGGGACAAAAATTAGCTATCTTATTCACACAAACTTACAAATGAGAGTGTCAAAAATCAATCATCAATTGACAAAGGCAAAACAGAAAAAACACCCCTCACAAAAACCCAATCAAGCAATGTAACTTAACCATCCTAGAAAGAGCACGAAAAGACATAGCTCCCTTTAGCTCAACATCATCGACCTCACCATAAGCATTCAACATGCAAAACATACGTAATCCGAAACATTTGTACACAAAGTCAGACTAAATCTTCGTTCGATCAAATACTTTAGCCCACCTCAAGTTGCAAAACTTGTATGCAAAAGACTAGACGACCTTGGCCGCCCTACAACACCCTGTGCTTGTTGTTGTGGCCTACCACCCACATGTCTGGCCGCAACCGGCGGGGCCCCCTCCGCCGGACATTTAACAGGGCCGGGCCCCACACTAATGGCCTTCTCATGTCGACAGCTCAACAAACCTATGCCATTTCCATTTCCGTTTCCATTTCCTTTCCTTTTTCCTACCTCTCCACCATTGCTACCACTACCACTTTTTTCGACACCCCTTTTCGCAACCTCCCTTCGGAGGACAGCGCCATACCCGAATTCCGATGCCGAGATCGAAAAATTCGAGAGGCTAGCACGATCAAACCCCTCGGCAGTGGTAACACTCCAGTCGATACTAACCTCACTAGGTGCATAACCTTCCGTAGGGGCTATAGAGGGTGTCATAGACTCTTCTTCATTCTCGTCAATACTATGCCTGCATGGGATTGAAATTTTCTTAACAATGTTACTATTACCATTGCAAAACATCTCATCTAACGAGTCTCGACGAGGGTAAGTACTCGTGGAGAAACTCTCAATCTCGAACAAGTCCGAGCTTCCATCACTAACATAATCCTCCTCATAACTCAATCTCCTCGACTTTGGGCTTGGATGGCTTCTTGGTTGATACACCTCCAATGAGTCCCTATGTGGGTCTTGACCGTGATCAGACGGTATGACATTGAACATTTTCTTCACCCCCATAGGTTGATTTTCGAGTATCGGAAATGTGAAGGCATTGGTGGCAGGCACAGTGCTAGTAACCTTATTATTAGTGGTAACAATTGCACTAGCAGTAGTAGTAGTAGTCGTAGCACTAGTAGTAATCGGACCTACTTTCTTGGGATTCGAACCAAATGACGAAAATTCATTTGAGGTTTTGTTATTGGAGCCGAAATTGAAATTCCTGTTATTGGCCTCAATTGAAGAATTTGGCAAAGGTTGATTTGCATCTGTTCCTCCCGATGACTTCCTAGGACTATTTTGCCTAGTGGAGTAAAAGGAAGATCCATAATTAGTACCATTGGATGATGTGCTTCTTCTAAGATCAACCATCCTTGGGGTACTGGTCTTGGTCTCGGTCCTTTCTTCGATTTGGACCGACTTTTTCCCTAAGCAAGGACATTTTCGACGTGGGATAGTAAGCCATTTCGAGCTTATTTTTGACCACCTTGTGGTCGTAGTAGTAGTACTAGTAGTAGTAGCACTATTGGGCGAGATGCTAACGCTTACGCCCGCATAGCCAGGTGGGTTTGCGAGCAAACCTGTCTGGCTGTTCCAACTAGCTTCCGAAGAAGCTGTGGGTGTAGCATGAAAAGATCTCGTTCGATAGTTGCTATTGTTATCTACCGACGACACGGATGATAGTCTTGCCATTGATGCAAGGTCGAGCACCTTAGGAGTTGACATTTCACGTTGGTAATGTTGGTGTAGTTCCTTTTGCTTGTTGTCATGTATGCCACTGAAGTATTTTGCTGCATCAAATATGCTAATTTGATCTGAATCCTCTGTTTTGTTCTGCTTTTGGTGATCAAAATTGTTGCTAGGATGATGTTTGCCGTTGGTTTGAAGATAAGAAGAGAACGAAATGTCTCGGTTCGAAGCGAACTGAGCTCTGATGATCGATGGTTCTGTGACATTGAACATTGGTTTATGGTTTTGAAGGGTAAGATCATCAGCTTGATGACCCATAATTTTTGGTAAATTGGTGATAGCACAATGTTTTAGTGTTAAGGTGATGATGAGGAGTTTTCTTGTTGTGGCTTGTTCTTGGTTTGCATTGTTTTGTGGATCATGCAAAGTGGGTATATATGAATGATGGATCATAAAGAGTGATCAATAATGATTTCAAGAAGGCAACAAAATACTACAACGAATTTCTTAGGCATAGCTATTTGGTTAGACATGGAAGTGCAACGGGGAAAAATGGTAGCCAAGAAGTAAGGTGGGTTGTATTTCTATGTTATATCATGTTCATCCTATTGATGAATATGATATGTTACATCCATTGTGAATGGTGGGTCGAAGGATATCCCCACCTTGTGCTCTAATCACTAGTTCTTTCTCATTTGAGAATGAATTTTAGACGGTAGTTTTTGGTATGGATCGGACTACATGCTCTAGCTGGTACCACCAACTCAAGAAGCCACGAACACTTTAGGTAGTGAAACAATTTTATGAGATATATTGAGATTCTTCTAACATATTATTCTAATATATAAGATAGTTCAGATAAATAATACCAACTTAAGAGTTCTCAGGAAAAAAAAATACTTAGAACTAATGATTGAGAAAATAATAGAGCAAGTGAAACTAGATTCTTATTGATTAATAAATGAACCATAAAACTTCCATCAATCGCTTAACATATAGCTAAAGGGTCAATCATTTTTCTTGGTTGAAATTGAGTTGTGTGAGAAATAATTTTGGTTGTATAAAATTCAGTCCAACCTAACCTATGGTAAGCTAAACAAACTCGAATATGCCTATTTTTAAGAAATTTACTTGTACTTCTCAAAACTTAGACTGTGTTTTGTTTGTTGGTATCGTTATTGTTCAGTTTTTTTCAATTCAGTTCATTTCAGTTCAGATCTTTTAATCCGACCAAAACACACACTTAATGATAAGATATACGTATAAAATTAGGAGTGTGTTGTGTTACTTTTTTGCAAACGTAAACAAAGTTGAATTTTTTTACTAAAGCTTAAACAAAAAACTGATTGTCTTTGGAATGATAAATAATGTCGAGTTAGAACTAATTTGGTAGAAAAAAAATGAACCGAAAAGTATTAAGGTAGGACACTAAAGATGAAATTAAGTCGAAAGGATTGAGCAGGAGTCCAAATTGAAAATGGCCGAAGATAGAAAGTTTTTGTGCAATGCCCATTGCCAGAATCACAACCCCCATACATGGGTGTCTATGACATTGCAAATGGACAAAGAGAGTAGGGGCATACTTTGAATTTTTTATGTCGTAAAATCGAAATGAGAGTTAGTGATTGCCTAAAAGACCAAAAGTGGTGGATGGGCATGGCAATCAACATCATCAATCACACCAAGAGTTCTCAGAGTACTGATCACTGATCGTTGATTAAAATTATGCCGAGTTGATTGATGAGACCTTTTTTATTGTCAACAGAAAATATTGCATGTAGTTTGACAAAAAAAAAGTCCCTAGTTTCCATTAGACACGAGCCGAAATTGAGCCGATTTACGACTCACGCATCTCAAATGACTAGACTCGACCAGACCCTCAATTCGAAGTCAGCTCGGGTACGGTCGAGTCGACTTGAACCGAACTGATACCTATGAAAACCTTGGCTCGAAGTCAAGTCGGCTAAATTCGGGTAGCTCGAAAAATCGTTTAAGTCGATACAACTCGCTTGCTCGTTAAAACAATTCAATTTGAGAAGTCAAAAGAGCTCATTTTTAGTCAGCTCGTAGTGAAGTCAACTCAATTCGATAGCTCGAAAAACGGTTTAAGTTAGTACAACATTCGAGAAGTCAAAAGAGCTCATTTTTAGTCACTCAAAACGTCTAATTCGGAAAGTCAGAAATAACGAATCTCCCAAAAAGTCCGAAAGTAAAGTGCAATCCGAATTTAACCGATTTTTTTTATTATTCAAATTGACCGAATTTAACCGACTTATAACTTGACTCGTCCAATTATCGAGCTGAGCCAACTTATAAGTCATCGAATTGTAATTGAGCTGAGCTAGCTCGTTAAGTCATCGCTTTCGAATTGGCTTGATTTGAACTTAAAATGACTGCTTAAAGTCAAGTCGCTAAAAACTAATTAACTTTGACTGAGCTGAATCGATCAACAACCCGACTTTGACCCGAATTGAATCGAGCGGTTTCGAGACAAGTCATCTCAGTGGCTACCTCTAGTTTCAATGTGTGCATTGCGCAGGCATGTTTCACGAATTCGACGTAGTATGAACATACGAACGTAATTCTTGAGTTAGCCCAGTTAGGTGTACTAAATGCAAACGTTTTTGCAAATTTCTAAACTCCAGAATTCACTTTGACACTCTCTGCCAATCTAAAGGGAAGCAAGCTACTATGAGCGTGGGAGAGATATTTAATGTCCTAGCCAAATAATTAAGAATATAATAATTGATTCTCCTATCAGTCCTATGTGTAGAGTTTCTCATATAGCAAATTTGTTGGTAGACATACTTTAGTTCAATGAATGTTTCTATTGACGATGAGGGTGAGACAGCTAATAACACTGAACGTGATATTACATGCTAAGTGATGTCATCTACGTACAATTTTAACAGTTCTCAAAACAACTAGTTTATTTTTATTTTATTTTGAGAACAAATTTAGAATGTCTTCAACTAAAACAAAAAGTATTCTGCTACCTTAAGATAACAAAAGTATCCTGATCTGAATGATTCTGACGAATGAGGAGCTAATTAATTAGTTGAAGATCAAGAAAATTTCTGAAATAGAGGTTCATTAAGGGCCTTTTAAGTACTGAATTGGTTTTGTTTTAAGTTGAGTGTAGTGTTTCTTCTTTTCTTTTATTTTGACACAAAGTAGAACATTTCAAAACCAAACTAAAGTGTTTTGGTTGTAAATTGTACACTGAAAAACTCCTGATCATAATTGAATTCTAATTAATTAAACTAGTTGAGTTTTGAAGCAGCTAACCTGGTAAAAGCTAATGAATTTCATACGTAGAAGGAACTGACCTTTTTTTTTTGAGGGGGAACTGACCTAAGCTAAATTGATTTGGATGATATCAAAATGTAGAGATCAGTAAATTCTACTATCTCAACTCGATCTTCTTCTTCTTCTCTCTTCTTTGTTTTATGTAGAATCGTCTTTAAAAATCTTCAATGTTTTTACACAATTTACAATTACATTACTGTCAAATTTTCCAAAAAAAATCGAGTATCATACACACATACATTGTCACGTTGGTATTGTACTTTATGTCGTACAGCCCTACATATTATCTACTTATCTAACTAATCAGGATTCTTGTCTTGCATATATTAAAGCTGTAGTTTCTACGTGAAATTTTCTGAAGAAGGCCTGGTACATGTGGTGTAGTGTGTGACTGGTGTCTAGTGTCTTGTGTCTACTATCCAACTTCTATTTTCGGGTGACAAGCCATATAAGTTGTGACTTGTGAGGGCGATAATCCTTAGCTGATTGTGAGGGGACAGCGTTCAAACAATTAATAAGCAAAATGAACTGGAAGAGCAAGCCCTAGGGTCCTTGTGTTTGACAATTCAATCTAATAGGCCATGCCCGGAAAATTGTGTGAACAAATTGTGGTTGCAATTTATTTGGCTCTTCTGATCTTGTGTTTGCCTGAGCTGCTTCTATGATTTCTTTCCCTTTTAAACAGAAATATGTATGTAGCAGTGTATCTGTAGATAACAGGTACATGCAAGAAATTATCAAAACCAGCTGGAGTTTTGTCCTCCAGGTGAACATTCCAAGTTCTCTAATTTGAGTAATTTCCTTTGTATGATTTGATCAAATGATCAATTATAGGTTAGCTTACATTTTACATTGCAGTCACTCAGTGGATGGTTAAAGACCAAAGGGGCTTTGGTCAGTTTGGTGTCCCAAATGGTGTACCAATCCGTGTACCATTTCAATCTATGCATTTCGTGATTTGTTAATGCATTTTCTTTTAATCGATGAACGGTTAAGATTGAAGTGGTACACAAATTGGCACACCATTGTGGAATACCAAAGCCGGATTGGTTAAAGACGACATTTGCATGCAACAGCTGTGTACAGATTACCACTCTAGACGCATTTGCTTCTCTACCGAACACAGATTCATCTGAATGATCTTTATCTTTTGGCTTTTAGTTTGACCAGAACTCAGAAACTGATGCTCCAGTATCCTGATCTAATATAAACTGGAGGTCTGACAATATGATCAGAAAAGGCATCTTATGAAAGCATGACAGTGAAATGAATCAATCCTAATTCCTATCCTATGCCGCCGCACATCCTATAGTACTGTGCAGCGTGCAGAGCTCAGCACGTTTTTTTGCTAGAACATATAACTGCAAATTGTCAGCTATCAGAAGTCAGAACCAATTATGAAAAGCTATTCGTAGTACTGTAACTAGGAAGCAACGATGCAACCATCGTGTGAACATTAGAGTTGGCCAATGGTTTGAATTAACCCGAATTCAACCCGCCTCGATTCTGTTTTAATTCGATTCAATTCAATTTGACTTTTATTTCAATTCGAAACCGATTCGCCTCGACTATTGATGGGGTGAATAAGGTTTATGATTTTCTAAATTCGTAATTCAATTCAACTCGATTCGTTGTTCCAATTCAATTCGATTCGAGTCGCCAACTGACTAATCGAAATGCCTTTAAGTGATATTTTTGATATGAAATGTATAATTATACAACCAATTGTTATGATTGTTGGCATAAAAAGAGTAAAAACTATTTTAATAAAACACGTTTAGAAATATCAATTGTGTTGACATGTGAGTCAATTTAATTTCTAAATGCATTTCAATTTGTTTCTAAATCTAGTTGATTTGAATTCGAATGAAAACCGCCCCAATTCGTATTCGATTCGACCTGAAAGGCGAGTGGTTCAAATATGGTTTATACACTTACATAATTCACCCCGAAATCGATTCGATTCGTTCCACAGTGGTTCGAATATGGTTTGGCATTTAAGTAATTCGATTCGTTAATAACTCGTGTCCAATTCGCCTCGATTCGATTCGTGGCCAGGTCTAGTGAACATGAAGGAATTGCCATTAACACAGTGATATGGAAGCTTGCACTGTATACAGATTTACAGATTGAAAGTAGTGGCGTTCATACAAGTTACAAGCCGACAACAGCAAACCAGAACAATATCAGCGTGGCGGTCTTCATGCTGTCAAACTACAAAGGAGAACCATCGAAATCGCGAGACAGACGTATGGCAGAAAACTGACTAGATTTCAGTTAATATATGCAGGCTTATATCAGGATACAAAGCGTAGACCTAAAGCTTATAGGTGCTCGATAATGAACCCCTAAAACAGAACAAGAAAACAACTATAATCTATATAATGTCATGAGACAAATGCCAAAGATTTAGAGTTATACATTACGCTTTTTGTAGTATATACTCCGTATAAATTATGGATCTAACTTGACAGGAATATACAGAGTGTGTTTTTTGGGTACAGTCCATTGATGTGTCTACAAATAGAAGAGTATAATTCAGACATACCACCCCTGCCCATGCTACAAATGAACAATGCCTCATCTTCAGTGATACTCCTAGATGATTAATTTTGGGATACGTCAGAACTACTTTGGTGTGATCCGCCTTTCTTATGTTTACTGACACCAGGGTTACCTACTTGTCTCTCACTTGTCCGCAGGGAGCAACTGGGTCATTGTTCTCTCGAAATAACCACAATCTTGATCATGCAAGGAACATCAACATCAAGGCTACCCTTGACCATCCCAATATTTGTGTTGTCCTTGGCTGTTCTGTGCTAAAGAGAAGGTGGAAAGAACAGGAAGTTATGGGGCTGTTCATCTTGAGGAACCAGTCATAAACTACCAATGGAGCCGGAAGCTGGCTGATTGCATGAGTGGGTGAGCAAAGTAAGCACCAAGCGTGACTGCGGTGACAGCTAGATATGGCACTCGAATGAATTCTTTGTAGTAGTCTTTAGGCAACTTTTGGCGTCCATCAAGTATGGCAGCAAATGGAATGATACTTGTCCGGTCCTTCACTGTCTCAAAAGCATCTCCGTATCTTTTAGCCAACCTTCTATCCCCATTCCAAACACCAAACAAATGGTGCCCAATTAATCCAACAGATGCAGCAACTGAAACTGTGTTCCCTATCCAAATTGTGTGAGCCAGACACCAGATCACCTGTCCAACCATCTTTTTTAAAGTGGACAAGTCAGAATCTCAGAAAACCGTTTGCGAAGAAGTTAAGTGGAGACTAATACAGCTTCAACCAGCCGACTAAAAGAGGCAACAACATTTCTGCATAAGAATAGATCAACAAATTCCAAGGTACAGCCAATTGAACATCTTATATGTTGGACTTATCAGATAAAGTTTGCTGCTTACATCCTATAATTGAAAGTGATGGTGAAATTTGACATAGGCCACGCGTGGATTGAAGGCAATGAATTGGGGGAAATGATACCGGAGTGAACGGAGGATGAGTTGCAGCGGAAATGGATCACAAAAGAAATACTTCTTTTAGTTTGGATGAGCTGAGATTAGTGAGGGAAGGAGAAGAGCAGAGCAAAGGTTATTGAGTGAATGAAGAAGAATCACAATAGATAGAGAGGCCTGAAATGTTCCAGATGGGGAGAAGGGCTCGATTCTCACCGGCCTCAGTGCCTCCGTTTACACACACAAAAAAAAAACAATTACTACTGAATTTTTTACTCACTTATTCTAGGAAAGCCCCAAGTCTAAATAAATCTTAACTTGAAGCCTAAGAGGACAAGAAACAGAGATGATTACCAGCAGTAGACACCATCACACCAAATAGAACATATTGCTAGATTTCCCAATGCCAAAGACTAATAATACCTGAGGATGGCGGGTAATTCTCATTATTCCTGTCTCCCAGAGGTGCATTTTGGGTTTATCAACAGCGGCCACTTCTAACAAGTTGAATGTTGAAGGATAGAGGAAAAGGAAGGAGATGAAATTAGATAACCACAAAAGTTCATGTAATCCAGTTACACCCTGGAGCTGCCACAATTGTACACCATCATATCTGTGGTTAATAAAGTAGACCTGAGACATAAAACTTAATGACATCAGATTTTGCGTCAGAATTTTAGGGGGATCTGAAAGCCTCAGAACTGAAGCAACACAAAGCAGCATTGAACTATATTGTGTTGGTCATATGAGTAAGATAAGATAACAAAAGAAGGAAACTGATTAATTGTCGACATCTCACCACAGTGCTCACGGCTAACGGAAGAGAGACTCCAGCAAATATAACCCTGAAAGCACGTTCTCCGATAATTTTCTCACCCACATCCCGCAAGCTGGCGAGTCCACTATGAACAGCAGCAAATATGATAGTAAGGCTCAGCATGACAAGCTGCAAAAAATTACTAGAACATTCACAACTTGATACATTGCACGAGCCATTAAAGGCTCTATCTATAAAAACAACTAGATTATTGTAGAACAATCTCTCAGCACAGAACAATCAAAGCCTACATAGCTCGTAACCTAGATTATATAACTATGGGTCAAGAGGAACATGATCTGTTAATGAGCTGAATTGGCAAATTCAGCATAAATAAGATTGGGAAAATAAAAATGACACGTATTAAAATGTAAACTAGTACGAGTAACACTTCTGATTAATGCCTCAGATTAGAGTATCTTGAGACCTTTGCAATCTGACAGATTAACTGCTTGTCATTCAAATTTCAAAATAGCACCCATCAAAGTGAGTATTTCACTGGTGCATTGCACAAGATGTAATCCCATGACATGGATACTACCTCTTGCTCCATTTTTAGAACAAAGCATATCACTAATACCTAATAAATGACCAGTATCAAGACAAGAACTTTCCACTACACCTCCCACTCTAAACTCCATAACTACCCTTCAGCGGGAAATTCCACTACGACTAACCCTCATTTCTGCTTTTCTCTAATCATATTGCTACCCAACTGCAATACTTCCCTAAATCTAAAGCAAGCAGACAGACATCATTAGAATAGCTTGTCATGAATATGTACAAAACTATGAAGCTCTAGCACACCCAACCATCAAAAGCATTGCCACCAGCAATAACTATTCAAACCGAGTTTTACTCAAAAGCTATGTTACTCAGACTCGTCTAGAAGTGTCGGATCCGATACGGGATCGGAGGATCCGACACGGTTATTTTTGGAAAAATTTCAAGATTTTGGTTAAAAATGAAGTGTCTAAGTGTCGTATCGTATCGGAAGAGTGTCGTATCCGACACGCGATACGGCATGTTTGTGAAGTGTCGAAGTAACGAAGCTCAAAAGTAAAGAACTCATCTTAACGCAACTGAATTGAATTCTACTGATTATAAACACTAAAAACTGCTACACTGATCCTAACTGAACTCAATACTAGAGGTACAAAGTCCTTGATCCATAAAGCCTACTCAATCAAAATCTGTGAGGTCAAAATGACCTCATCATTTACCCGCGATTTCACCAAATTGATGTTATCAATTCCACAAGTACCAATCCTCTCATTTGCATATAGTCCAACACAACAATACTTAAATTCACACTGATAACATCCTAGTATATGCAGTAACACCTGATTTCTGCTCAAAACAGTCAATCTACCTAAATTGATAGCAACAAAGCATAATTCATCACCTTCTCAATCCTCATATTCACAACTTTATAAAGTGAAGGTGTGATTTCCACCTCTTGAACCACTCTCTCTTCTCTCATAACTCATAAGACTCATATTAAGAGGACCTTTAAATGTTTGTTATTATTAAATTGCTCATTTTTAACACCTATTAACATTTCCAATGTCTTCAAATTGATTATTTTCCTTCTTTTCTTTTTTCCTCTTCCTTTTTAGATAAAAAGATTGATTTTTTTCCTTTTCTATTCTCTCATTTCCACATTTTCAACAATCAACATATACCACAATTTACAAAACACCCAAACAAAAAAGAGAAAAAAAAGACACACCCATCATCATAATCTCACTGTATACTAAAAAAGAAAAAGATCAAACAAAATTCATTTACAAAATCTAAAAAATACCAACTTCACAAAACATCAAACTTGAGCTAAT
>ONZK01001134.1:0-14461 GCA_900322385.1 Pharnaceum exiguum | reverse complement strand
TGCTCCTCTCACGTGACCAGTAACTACCACAAAAGTATCAATCTATGATGAAAAAAATAGAACTATTTGTATTTTCTATCCCCCCCCCCCCCTTTCTTCAAACTCAACACTCGGTACTTCTCTCTCTTTCACGCTCAATCACAATGACAGTAAAAGTGTAACAAATATCTCCCTCTCTCTTAGTTCTATCACCATAGAAGCTTTCAGTTATAGATTTTTAATTTTTTTGCTATTATATAAGTGATCATGTGTCTCTATTAATAAATTAAATATTGATTAGTGTGTAAAATACTGTATTTGAAAAATGATTATTAAACTTAGTGAAATTCCATATGCATAACAATATAGAAAAGGCGTTTTTGCCCGCAGTAATCCCTACTTGGGGCCATTATTCGGGAATAATCCATATTTCAGAAATTGCCCCGAATAATCCTTACTTGGACCATTGTGTCCCGCAGCAGTGCGACCACTAACAGTGTTAAATTTTCCGTTTGTACCGTTAAAGAGTTTCCATTATATGTTATATTATGGAAGAAAGTATGGTGACTCCCACAAATTATAACCATGGGAGTCACCATAACCTACTAAGATCAGCATCATTGATTTTGCCATCTAATCATCCTAGCCATTGAAATGTATTATTATAAAATTATTTTATACTATCCAAAAAAATTATTATTGTTAGTTTATTGTAACTAAAAAAATATCAAAAAAATAACTTAAAGTAATTAAAATTTTATAAGTTTATTTTGATCAAAATTTATATTTAAAAATATTTCTTCCCTAAAAAACAGATTTTGAAAATTGCAAATAAATTATAAAAATAGTCCAAATTCTTTTATGCAAAAACTATGAATAAAATTTAGTTTTTTTTACAATATTTAAAATCATCCAATTATATATTTTCTATTTTATAATTTCTTTACATCATTTATTAATTTTGTTAGTTTTAACGGATGAGATTGTTTGATGAAGAAAATGAATGGTCTAGATTACACTAGATATGGTGACTCCCATGGCTACAATTTGTGGGAGTCACCATACTTTCTTCCGTTATATTATACACCTATTCCATTATATTGTACATACTAGTTGTCTATTAAATCATTTTTGTGATGAAAAAAATTACTATAAGATTCTCATAAGATTAAAAAAAATGATTTTTAATTTTTTGATGGTACCAATAGTACGGGATTCAAGGTAATGACGAAAATTATAAGGGATACTTGGAAAATTAAACAAGGGATTGAGCGGATGGATGCCTCCGAAAAGAATTTTTTTAAAAAGAACAAGAAATAAGTGTACAATATAATATGTAATGGAAACTCTTGAACGGTACAAATGGAAAACTTAACACCGTTAGTCGTCGGAATACTGCGAGACACGAGGGTCCAAGTAGAGATTATTTGGGGCAATTTCCGAAGTAGGGATTGTTCCCGGATAATGACCCCAAGTCCCCTCCTTATCAATGGGATCGGTAAAAAAAAAAGATAGAGAAATTCGAACAAAAGACAAGCAGAAAGTTTTGGAGCGGAAGGCGGCCCAAAAAATCACAAGTTCTGTAATTGGGTTGTGTGTTGACTATGGTGTGATTGGGTTGTGTGATGAACAGTACTCACAAGTTCATTGGTAGTAATGTAAGTAGTATGTAAGTGATTTTTTTTTTTAAATTGGTAAGTGAATTTTAACGGTTAAGAAAGGATAAGAATGGGACAATGGAAAAGGAAAAAAACAAGGTTAGAAAATTTAATTTGGTTATAAAAGTGTTATATTAAAAAGACAATAGTAGATATGTACCAAAAAAAAAATGTTTGAAAACTTTATCAAATAGGTTTAACCGTGGTATGATCGAATCTAAAATTTAATTTGTTTGAAAACATTATCAAATAGGTATAACCGTGATTTGAAAACAAATTTAATTTAATTATTTTGAAAATTCAATTTAACTTTTATAGTCAAAATCTATTGGTGCTTTTGTAGACACACTTTTGAGTACATTGCAAAGAAATTGGTCTAATTTGTCGTCTTCTATTAATACAATTTTTCCTTATAAAAAAATAGGCTTCACCGCGTTATGATCGAATCTAAAATTTCGGCAATTAGTATAATTTTGGACATAAGAGATTTCTTTTTTTTTGCCCTGCTATAAACTCTTTCTGATAAGGCGACATCAAACATCAAATTAATGATAACTACATTAAACCAAAAAAAGTTCAGTGGACAAGTAATACTGAACGCAACAGTAGAATTTATAAAGTATACGTTGTGTATTGTTAACGCAACAACTTTCTGATACAAACACAACTAAGCCAAAACAAGAACATGGTCGATCAAGACAAACTAGTCTACAGGTCTACAAACTCCAAAACTACGCTCCCTGGACTGTATTATAAAAGACAAAATTTCTTAGAGAAATGGAAACCGATCGATATATGTAATACCCAAGGGTCTTCTTTGCATCAATTGTCGTGCAATGCCTTTGTTAAATACAACCTACTGAAACTCTGTCCCGCGATTCTGCATTGCAAAAAACCATAGACGTTAGAGGGATGTCAAACCTCTTTTTACCTTTTCTTGGCAAGGTACTACCATTGCCTAGCCTTGCAAACTAAGAGCACCACAAACCAACTTTTTTTTTTTTTGATTCAAACCAACTAAACAATACAAAAGTATGTTACCGAATAGCTTAAAGGACTTCTATCACATAATAGAAGGAAATAATAGAGGGGACAAGCTCGAAATCAGCTACAACAAAAAAAAAAGGAAATTATGTCTAAGAAATGAGAGCAGTTCAAGCCTACATACCCGTTCATTTGGTTGCAGTAGTTTGATATTTGATTTGTTATAAGGAAACTATCCAATCTTGATGGTTCAGGAATAGGCTTGAAAATTGGATTCGAGGGGTCCTCCTCAGGCAAAGGTTCTTCTCCAGCAGCTTTCCTAGACATGTTCTCCGCCCTACACCAATGCAACCAGAAAGTATGGTCAATACTGTCACCAAGAATCATAACACTGGTCAAAATAAATTAAATTTCAAAGATTTGGCTGCAATCATACAGCAATACAGCATCTATGCCACCGATCTTTCAACTTGTTAAGAGGTTTCTGAATTGCAGGTGAGAGACATAAGTGAGGTGAGAGGGAAATACCTTCTCTTTTGAAGCCATGCTTGCTGCTGACCTTGTTGACGCTGAAGGTTCCGGTGATAGAAGTAGGACTAAAGTACATAATATGAATTAGTATTAGAATGGAAACAGGTATATTGGACACAAGACACAAGGACTATTGACAGCAACGTTAGGGGCTCACCTTCTGTTGTTCCATGGACAAATCATCCATGCATTCGATCAAAAACTCCAAGTTTCTTTCCATGTATGGAGTGGTGGATAAATTAAGACGATCATAATCACACTAATTCACAAGCAAAACCCAAGATAAGTGACTGAACAAATAAGTCCCAAGAAGGCAAAAAAAATATATACAAGCGAACATCCTGCTATACCTGGGTGACGGGTGTGTCAGCCTCCAATTCGGTCATGACAGCGCTTATAAGAGGCGAATTAGACACCTTAATCTGCAAGAAAAAGACTCACATGTTGAAAAATAAAACTTAATGACACCTAATGGAATTCTCTCAACGAAAGAAATCAAGATCCTAAGGGAAGCATGGCCATGTTTGGGAGATAATAATGACTGTTCTTCATATCCAGAACCCGATGATCTCCAAACATACAAAAAGAAATAACATAATGTCTACAGTGAAGGTTAAGGAGACTTGTATCCAGGCATGCGAGAATGTGTGTTTATGTCATACAGTGAACTTGAATATGGGTGTTTGTGTTTCAGTTTGTGTTTGGAGTGTGTAGAACTGGAGTACAAATTTCATTTTGGTTCTAGCAAGCCGACCCCAACCAGCTAAGGGATTAAAGCTATGTTGTCGCAATGCCGAAAGCAAGAATACAACTTCTAGCAGTAGGACAAAACACAAAGACACAGCAGACGGATAAATGTTCTGTACACTGGCACACTGACGACACGCATAAAGAAGCAATTAAATTTAACATCATTACTTACTGGTATTTCTTGAAAAATATCCACCCATGTCAAGTTCTTCTCTCTCAACCTAACAGAAGAAAAGAAAGATGAGCTTATGAGAATTCTTCATTGAAAATAGACAAAAACAGAACAACAAAAAGATGCATACTTCTCTCCAGTAATGCTGTTAGCGCGATATAGCTCCATAAAGGAATCTGAAAGCTTCAGAGCCTTGAGAGCCAGGACACCTTGACTAGACTTTGATGGATCATATATAATGCACACACAACGCTTTATGTTTTCCTACAATGACAAGCGAGGACATGATTGGAGCACAAAAGAAAACTAAAAAAAGTTCAATGGAGTGAAATTGTGAATAAGTGATATCACACGAAACAAATGCAAATACTACATAACTAAAGCCTCTACAAGAATTCTAAATTTCACAGCCTAACATAAAAGATAAAATATCATAATTACAAGGAACCCTGAACAAATAAACATTTATTTAGATGCCCAAAAGAACTTTATAAATGGACAATCACATTTGCATTGTTCTGTTTAGAAAGGAAAATTACCATACTATATAGTGAGAAGGAAATTAAATATTCTGTATTAATTTGACCTCTTAGTTATAAATAAAAGAACAAATTTGACCCATGAATACTCTTGAAATCCAAGGTCATACACGGCCAACAATACCCTGATTCGGGATAAGGTTACGGGTATGAGAATATTTGAGCTTAATATATTTTAAAATAATTTCAAATAAAATGTTGATATGAATAACCAAATCTCTTCTTTTTTCAAAATATTTCAGCCGCAAGGAATTGGGCCTAGCAATAAACGCCACAAGTCTAACTTTACTTGAAGAATAGTATGTGGGTGGTGGGCGTCATGATCTCCATAAGTTTACATGTAACAATAAATTAAACCCTGAAGCCAATTGTTTTCTTTCGGTTCATCTTGCGACACTCAAAACGAAACTCAAAAAGGAGAACAAAACAATGGGGATAGAGAGAAGAGAAGGGGAAAGGAAATGCAAGAGGGAAAATGGACAGCTTGCCATTAACCCAAATGCTAACCAGTCCCCACTCTTTATGACCATGTATCTGTGTTTCATGAGCCATGGCCGACCAGGATATCATATCCATACCCGTGTCATGTCAAGACGGGTACCACAGACAAAGTGCCATGTTCGAGAAACATATCATGCTTGCGATGACATAATAAACTTGTCAAAGATTACCTGGTAATTCATGAAAGTCTCAATCAATTCCACAGTCTGATATGACCCCAACAAAGTTGATTGGTACCTGAAAGATTTGATCACATTTACATGAAACTGGCCAACTATTTGATGTACATAATAGACATATTTGTCCAAACAGAATCCTGAATAAATTAAAAAATAATAGAATAGAATAAAACTAATTCAGTAAAATAAAAATAAAGATGAGTGATATGAAAAACAAAAAGAAAAGGGCTGAAATACCAGGAACGCTAGACATGAAAGGCAGCAAAGCAATAGTACAAAAAATACAAAGAAGTTCACAAATGTAAGGAGATAGCTAATGTTCCAATCTGGACATAAAATCAGTCACATAAGCCTGTGTTCCAACAAGGGTGTCTAATCAGCCACATCGATAACACAGATTGATTCGAGACAATCCTCACAGAGTCACAGACAAAAATTTGAAAGAGGGATGAGATACATCATGCATGAGGTTGTACTTGGAGTCTTAGTATGATTACAGATAAGCTTGATGGCCTCGACAAAAAATAGTTAAGAGACAACAAATAATACTCACCATCCAACAGTATTGTTGTCAACATTGACCTCTCTCAGGCATCTCATCATTTCAAGTTGATAATTGGCACCCTCAGCCTCAAGTTCTTCATCTTCCTCTCTAACCTGAACAAGTTCAATAGAGATATTGAGATACACATCAATCACCCAAGGCAAAGGCCTCCAAACTACCAATGTCCTAAAATGAAGTCCCATTTGTAGTTTGCACAAGGATTAGTAAAGTGAAATCGTGCAGTTTAAATGAATCCCACATAAATTTCATTACTAACTAATAAAATAATTGATAGAAAAAAGGGTCAAGAGCTTATATGATGCGGACAGCCTAAAATGGAAAACAGAGCATTCAGTATGGTGGGATAAAGAATTAGCTGATCGGTACACATGGAATATAAAGTTAAGCAGCCAAGCAGATTGATCCCTTACCGGGAAGGGGAAACAATTAGTAACTTCAAGCACACTTCCAACATCTAACCCAAGAAGCTGCCCAGTGACCAACGAAGGAGCAAACTCTTTGCAATGTTTAATTATCTTCAAGATTGCCTGTACAAAAACAGTGTGACAGAAAATAAAAGATTAGGACTTTGGAGAACAATCAGATTCTATATGATTGAAATAACCAAGTCAATGAAAATCATTCCACAAAAACAATGCAAATGGCTAAATGAAAAACAATACACTTTCAACAACAACACATAAAATTTCCACCTAATATTCTTTACTCAAGGTTTTCCCTGAACGCAAAAACTTGTGTGAACCCATTTCATATATAAGACGGGGTCATTAATGACAAAAAAGGTTAATTAATTACCCATGGTGGTCATTAGTAACCCCCATTAGTCATTAGTGACCCCGTCTCATATATGAAACGGGTTCACACAAATTTTTCCGTTCCCAGAAAAACATACAAAGAAATAAACAAGGACTCTCTAATCATATGTTCCTTCTACTGATTTCAAAAAAGAAAAGGAGAAGCTACATTATACTTTTGGAATGCTATTGGAGAAGCCAAGTCCTCAAGCAATGTCTAAACGCGCCAAACCAATTAAAAAGCCTTGCCAGAATAAACATCTCATACTTTTGAGATTGAACATCCAACATCATCACCCAATTGCACAAGAAATTCAATGGCAATTCTGCAGCCACAGGATGCATCTTCGTTCAAGTTTAGTCTATGCTCTTCACTTATCTAGATTATAACTCTCACTTTTCAAGTAACTAATGCTAGATATTAAGATTGAGCTGTCAAATGTCAATTGTACACCCGAGTTTAACTTGCACTCTAACCTACTTCTACAATTCATTATTTAGTTCATAAACCCAGGAGCACTTTCGTCGCCAAGTCAGAAATCTTAAGTTTGAGAATTCATTCCAATGTGACAATTGAATGCAAAAGAAGACAGCATTCGTTAATCAACCAACAAGTATCTCTAAACTCTAAGATAGTCATGAAGGTAAATTGCACCATACACCCGGGTGTACCGAGCAAGGTACACCCACCTGATGATTAAAGATTGCGCTTTTTATTTTTTATGAAGTATTGGGCCTAAAACAAGAACAAAGAGGGTGTAAGGAGCAAGGTACACCCGGGTTTACCATGTAAGTATTCACTAGTATAATACTCTCCATCATCAACATCGGACACAAGTAGCAATTACACATACATATAAACAAAAGCTTTACCAACTTGACAACGAAAACAATCAAAACTTTAGCAGCTAAACAATGTTCAATTGCAACAATTAATATAACCCACCCACAAAAAAGTAAACGAATATCTCGGACAAATTGACCCTTCTGCCCTTTCTCACACTAAAATTATAAGAGAGAGAGAGAATAACGAACCAGGCCCTCCATCTGGACAACGCGAAGAGGGAGTTGGACCTCCTCGGTCTTGGCGGCCTGAAGGAACGAACGCATCGGTGCTGCTGCTGGGAAACAATGAAAAAGAAATTATATATTATTATTATTATGAACAGATTTGACGATAATGATTTATTTATATTAGGGAGGGAGTTAGAGTTAGAGAGCGTACGATTTGCCATGGTGAGAGGAAAGGGATCGACGACAACTGACGGACGAGAAAGCTAAGGCTGCGATGCGAGAAGGCAAAGAAAGAGATGGAAGTAAATATTCTTTAGGATTTTTGCGACAAAGAGCTGTATTTGTGTAGTGTTCTGTTCTTCTAAGGAAATACAAAACCCTACTAGTATAGTGGGAGAGGAGAGGACAGAAACCGAGAGTTAGTTCAAAGGAAAAGTTTTCCAAATTGTATACGAGTAACTTTTTAGAATTTTGTACACAACTACATATAATTTTGGCATTCTTTGCGAAAAAACTATTTAAAAAGTTTTCTGTTTTTAGGAAACTACAAAGAGAAATTGCTAAACAGACGGAAATGACGAAAATACCCTTGTTAATAGTCGTGATGTTGTTTTTCCTTTTCTTATCTAGCTTTAAATCAATTATTATTTGAAATTCCAAATTTGTTTTTGAGCTCTTCCTCCTCCGTTAAATTTGTTGTCTATTTGTGTGCTAAAACGCATCACATGCCTGACACATGACAATGAGTAATGGTATTTTGGTCTTTTTAGACCCTTTGACCAATGTTTTGCTCTAGTTTTTTACAAAAAAAACGTTTTAAATAGTTTTTCGCAAAGAGCCCAAACTTTAGGTAGTTTTGTACAAGATACTTTTTAGAATTTGTGTAATAAAATATCAATCAAAAAAATTACAACCCGTTTTATATACTCCCTATGAAACTTGTTTAGAGGTGTCATTATTATTTACACGATGGGTCATTATTGTTTTCTAATGGGTCAATATTGTGTACCCGAATGTTTACCATTATATAAAGCAGGTTACATCATTTAGGGTTTCAAGAAAACCCTACCTCTTTTATCATTAAGAAAATAAAAAATTAATGTAAAATTCAAAAACTCTGTCATGAGTGTCTCAAATGCATACATATAAAGATATTAAAAAAAAACTTGCTCATAAACTGATTCTTTTCACCGCAGTAGTGTTGAAATCAAGATCCTATTATTTGGAAAGAAAAATCATTTAGTTCCTCTACCTTAATCACAAAACATGGCAACAGTATATTTCTTCCAATCAAATATGTCATCATTCAATCAAATATTGTCGGGTGTGCATAATCAATGGAAACTAACTCCACCCGCCCTTGATAACTATATCAAGAATCTCAGGCTTCAATCTAGCCCATCCACCCCAAAAATCGCAATTAACTTTCTGTCAATCAATCGTGGGTAAAATCTATTTTGCAATATTTTTCAAATTTAAAGCCTATACTTGTGGGGGAATGCACTATTAGTCTATGACACTGCTCTTCCCCTCTTTTTAAAATTTGCCCAACAACCCCCTTGGCGTACTATATATAGCAGGGTTGATCATCAACTTAGCCTTACACCATTCCCTCTCCTTCTACACCCTTTGACCAATCGATCATAGCCTAACGGGATCCTTATGATGTATCATAGCCTACTGGAATTTCAAAAAGTGTAACTGATTGATGAAACTGTTTGATTTTTGAATCGCTCTCCGTTTATTTTAATTGTTATTCACTTCTTGGTTAGATCTCATTTACATTGTTGATAAGCAATAATAATGCTTTTCAACTTGCATACAACTAAAAGATTACACGCAGTGGCGGATGCTATGTGGGACATGGGGGTACAAGTGTACCCCTAAAAATTTTAAAAATAAGCTACAAGTATTAATTTTGACAATTTAGTATCACATGATCTCTTCGTGCAATTGGCAGGTATGCTGGTTTTTGCACTACAGATATGAGTTCGATCCCGTAGAACATCAATTTAGCTCCACTTTAATATTTTTTGGAAAGGTAGCATGGAAACGTCGTTTTGACTAAACGCTTCACCCAAAAAAACATCGACGATCTTATGTGCACCTTATGTTAGAACAACAAATGGGGCGCGTATCCCCATGTCCTTTTATGTTTTACATTTTGAAAATGCGATTTATATGTTAAAATAAATTATAAAAAAAATATACCAAAATGTGTAATTTTTTATTCTGTACATTATGAGTACCATTTGAATATATATTTTTAAAGTAATTAAAACACTAAAAATTATATTTGTCAAGAAAGATAAAAGGTGTGAGTGAGCCACCTTATGCCTATGGTTAAGAAGTCAAAAATTTGCTGAGCTATTTTTTAGAGATAAGGAGGAGAGAGAGTAGTGGGTGAGCCAAGCTTGGCTCACCACTATGGATGCTCTCGTCGCTCTTGCTCAGCCGACATTCGGTACAAAATTGTACTACGAGTAATAAACCACTTATCAAAGAACCAAATCACTACCACTTATCATTTAATATTTCAGTTCAATTCATATTTTCAGTTCATTTAATTTTTTATTTCAATTCAACTCTTTATAGACGAATGAAAAACTCTTAGTTATAATTATGACCCAATCTAATTTTATAAATATGTCCGAATATAATTTTCACATTGTAATTTTTTTTGGTAAATTGGAACTTTTATTTGTCATGAGTTTAACTTCTAAATTCAATATTTATTATTTATCGTAGCGTACCCATAGACTCAAATCGAGGATCTGTCACTGATTACATGGTTCGCTTCGCTGAATGCATATGTTGCCTTTGAAGTCTTTGATGTAAGGTCTATTAGAAGACCTGCGATAATCTTTTTGTTGAATATACTAATTTTTTATTGAAAAATAGTCAAATTTTGTATAAGATTTGATTATTTTTGGTTGAAAGTTTTTCCCTTTATGTTTTTCTTGTGGGGATTTAGTTGAATCTGCTCACATTGCAATTCTTATAACATGAATGTTAAACTTTGTCAAAGCATTATTCTCTATAGATAGATTTCCTTTGTAAATTGCTTGAAAGTCTACTTGTGGTTAGTTGAACAAAAATGGATAATGTCCTTTTTTTTCCTTACACTTCAAATTTTTGGTAATCATAATGCGTTCTGAGCATTATATATATTTCGCACAAACCATATATATCTCACTCCTACTTTGTATTATGTGCACACTACCAGATCTAATTTTGTCAACACCTTTTCTCATATTGATTGCCATTGCACAACGCCTTCAAATAAGAGAAAGAGTGATGATATGACTAGAAAATCACAATAATCTTTGAGATGCTGAATGTTCTGTAGCTAAGCCATTACAGAAGAAGAGATCGGTCGTTAAGATGGAGAAGTTGGATATTTGTTGGAGTAGGAATGTGAAACTGAAGTTAGTTGATGCCTTACCCTTCCAATGTTTTGATGTAGAAGATGGAGATATTTCAGTTTTGCACTTAGCTATTTATTGGTATTTTATTTTGTCTCTTAACTTTTTTCCATTAAATGGTCATGTTTGTACTTTGTACCTCAATTATAATTAATAGCCGTTTCATATCGACTTATCTAATTTTTATTGTCGGAACTACTCATGCAATTAGTTCAAGTGTGTAGTTCAGTACTTTGATTGCATGTGCAGTAACTATTCTGGTAAGTAGGTATCGTTAAAATATTGGGCAATCTAGCTGGGTACACAAATAAAAGAATCGTCGATGTAAGAAGCTGAAGTTGTTCGAGGTGATTTTTGCATGTCAAAAGTTCATGTTTCACTACCCGGATGATATCTGTATCATGCTCACTGCCTGGAATAATGACCAGAATATGAAGAGTCTAGGCGCTCTCATTACATTGAGCTTCGATCATTAGTCAGAGAGTATTTTTGCATACCGCTAGGGGAACATGTGTGGTGTTCGCTATTGTTTGGTGTTTGGTATTCTGAAGTCCTAAATATTCCATTGTCCATCTACTGCCAGTCTTCAAGTGAAAGAACACTTGCATTTCGAGGCCATTTTTTCTATTCCAATGTATCCCTAATATTAGGAAATTCTTAAAGATTGAACTGATTCCATTATTGAAAGATCGTATTTATCAATACACGAGTTTGGTTTTTAATATGTGTTGTGTTGGACTTGATTCTTTTTTAATGTGTTCAAGGCTAAGTTTGCAAATTTCGTCTATAGAAATCCTGAAATTCAGACAGTCCATTTGTAAAGGAAACTCTGGAAGACTGGAAGTATGATCCGCAGAGTGCAGTAGACTTTTTTTTTACACTGATATATTTTACATAATACTTAAACAAAACTAATGTCTTAAACAAAATACTTGAGTTTATGTTTGCTTAAATGAATAAACCCCGTGCATCGCATGGGTTTCAAACTAGTGATCATGAATACCAAGTCTTATGTATGAAACGGATTCACACAATTTCTTAGTGATAAAAATATTAATCACAAAAAATTACATGAACCAGTTTTATATATTAGACTGGTTATTAATGACCTATCGGGCAGTCACTAATGCTCACCTGGGTAAACAATAATGATTCTTCCTACCCACCCTCATATATGAAACATGTTCACACAAATTTTTCTCAAAATTAATAGTGCTATAAACTACGAATATGAGCACTAGACCTAACAATCGAGCAAGTTGTTAAGGTTTTGTTTAATCGTTAGGATTCAGTAATTTTGAGTTTGACATTTACAGGTTCAGATTTGACTCAATGGGTTGTACAATTTGTTTAGTTCGATAAAAGTATTGCTTTTAAAAAATAAATTTACTAATTTATTATTTTATCATATTTTTAATAAATTGAAGTTGTAAATATACATTTATGAATATTTTATTGGTCAAACGCGTCAAGTTTAACCCAGACTTTATATGGTTTTTCGAGCCCAGTCATATTCGGATTACGGTCGATTATGTTTTTGTGTTCGAACCCACTTTTTACACGTCGGGGTACGGGTCAATTTCGAGTGGATAAATTTATGTCAGGTCTTGTTATGATTTATTATGCCTAATAATCTAGATTGCATGATGGTTTCATGGTTACATTGGTTTCTAACTTTTTCTTTGCAGGCACAATGAGGTTTTCATAAGGGTACTCTGTGGGTCATTCTGGAAATAGTCTCCCGATTTTTCGGGGTAATGCTGTGTACTTCAGACCTCCTTAACACCCCATTTGAGATGGGATTATACTAAGTTTGATGTTGTATATATAATCTAGAATGCATGACTATGGACTCCAACTTAGACTCGTACACGAATAACGTCACAAATACAGCGAGCTTATAATGCAATATAAGACACGTGACACAACTAATCATTTATTAATTATTTAATAAATTTATGGTACAAAGAAATCATTAGTTAACAAAATAAAAAAATAAAAAACTCAATATGAGCATTCAATATGAGCAATGACAACAAATTTAAATAAACTTAAAGTATTCAAAAACTCATATCTGCTGCAAAAACAATATTAATAAATTTTCAAATACTTTTAGTTTGTAAGTACAATAAATGATTGTAAAAGACGTTATTGGAATTTTGAACCATTTCTTTTTTCTTTTATTTTTAAAAGTTATCACATACATTACTTGCTACAAACTTATGTATCTTAAACTTTCTAGTAGTGCATGAATTATAGTGGTAAGAATCTTTACTACTTTTAAATAGTTGAATACTTGAATGTATGACTTATTTTGTATTACTAACTATGATTACATTACAATTATCACATCAATAGTTACTATTTATGTTTGCAATTGCTAAAAAATTGTAATAAATACAAAAAAAATGAAGTAAAATACTTAAATTCATAATTTATTACAACAAACGCGTTAAAAATGGCGTACCAAAACTAAACTAGTTAAAAAACTAAGCATTTGAAACTCATCCTAACGTGTCCTAGTAAATGAATAAAAATATGGATTTTTCACCATATACCCCCGAGGGTTAGACTAATTCACGATCTACCCATTAATTTGGACTGAGCACGGTGTACCCCTCAACTTTGAAGTATGTTGGCCCAGTAACCACACTGATATCGGAAGTCTAACTGCGTTTATTTTTATGATGTGGCATACATTGTTTGGTTGAGTTAAATGTGTATTGACATATTTACCTTTGTTTTCATTCCTTTTAAAATTTATGATCTTATTTAAAATTTATTGCACCGGTGCGTAGGTGCGAAAACATGGTTGTGAGTGGGGTTCGGAGGAGAGGCAGGCCGAAGAAGAGTTGGGGGGAATGTATTAGACATGATATGGCTACACTATCACTCATCGAGGACATGGCCTTAGATAGGAGTTCTTGGAGAATGAGGATTAGGGTATTAGACTATTAGGGTAGGATGCTATACATGTTAGGATAGGGGTAACGTTAGCATGTATACCTAGTGAGTATAGTGTTTATGTTGTGCATGTTATTTCACACTTCTATGGTATTTGTCGTCTTTCCTTCTGTTTTACATGTGTTATTATTGAGTCTTTACATGTCTATCCACGACTTTATGTTTCTAACGATTATATTGGTTCCTACTTGTAGGCACAGGGGCCCCGATCTAAGGGAAATGAATCCACTTAGACTAGGTAAACCCGTGCACCTACCCACTAGGTAGTTGAATGCACATGCTATTGAAAAAGAGCCGCCACCAATTTTATTTAAGCATGCATACATATACATACTATTAGGGAAAACAATTGGAAAACCCGTTTTAATATTATCTTGTTATTATTAGGTGATTTAGATATAATAAA
>ONZK01001133.1:0-22529 GCA_900322385.1 Pharnaceum exiguum | reverse complement strand
GGAAAAAAAATGAGTGGCTAAAAGTCAGGCGGTAGTTCGAAGACATTAGTCATATAAAAGATTTCACTAGTCATATATCTACTAGTCATTAGTCACATAAAAATACGCACTAGTCATTAGTCATATAAAACTACGTACTAGTCATCCATGTTAAATTTTTTAAAAAATGCTGATGTGGCACCCGGTGTACCTAGATCCTTTTCATTTAGTTTCTCAATGTTTTTGGCAGCGTACATAAGACTCCCTCAGTACTCCATTTGAGATGAGATTAGACTGGGATTGTTGTCGTTGTTGTTGTTACATGTCATATTTCCATGTTGCATAATTCCATCATGATATTGTCATTATAATTACTTGCTATGCTACTAATCCCTTTGTGTGTTTCTCTTATTTTCTTTTTACAAATTTGGGATGATCATGAGCTGGTAGCCATATTTTTACCAATAATAATGATAATGGTAACAATAATAATTCATTTTTTAATAAAATGAACTTAGGCAGTGTTTTGTTCGTCTATAGTGCTACAGTTCAATTATTTTTCAGTTAAGTTTTAGTAATAATTTTAACTGTCTTCAGTTTTTTCAGTTCAATTTTAGTTCAGAACCTTCCAGCCGATCAAAACACACCTTTAACCTAACTTAACTTTAATTTTAACTTAACTTAACTTAACTTAAGTTGGAAAGAACATACCCTAGGTGCCCTTGGTTTGTGTCCATGCTAAGAAGTGATATCAATTTTGAGTGAATCAATTTCGAGTGAATAAGGTGGGAGTGTATATTGTAATTCTTTATGAATTATTGTTGCTTTCACTATCAATTTTGCATGGAGAAGGTGTGTGTTGTGTTTGTAATTCCAATTACGGACTTCACAAGATTGGATATCAAAATTTACTTCCATCCACAAAAGTCAATTTACGTTATTTTTTAGACATGTTGTACTCGGAAATCACTAGAGACCTCCCATAAATATTTATATTTAAAGATCGGGGTCGCACTTCAAGTGGTTTAAAGATCCAATCCATGAAGAAGAAATACTCAATTACGTGCAATCATAGACATAACTTAAAATTCAGTTTAGTTTTTCCGATCCGTATTACCAACTGGATACTAGTTTTAGTTGTTTTTCAAAGACTAAAAAGAATCTCAATATCTCACAATGCAATTAATTTTCAATACTATCTATCCTTTACCAACTTAAAAATCCACTAGCAAAAAGCAACTTGAAAGCCTTGCTCTTTATGAAAAACTTAATAATTTGACCAACCATCTTGAAGGCATATATAACAATTAATCATCCATCCACAAGGTTCAGTGCCTATGAAATTGAAAGAATTATCTCTATCTTTCAGGTTCGGGTGATTATGCACTATAACAAAATGTCTTTGAAAACCTTCTAACACTTCTTATTTTTGGTGAAGGTGTTGGAAGATAATATTTCAATGCAGCAATTAGTTACTCTCCGAAACAACCTCTCTGTTTTCTTAAACACGTGTAAGGTTAGTTGTGTACATCATGATTCGAATACCCCCATTGAATAGATGTTTACACTCAGTTGTTGTTGTAATCATCCATCTACAATAGTCTCATAAAAAACAAAAGCGTAGAACAAACAAGCAAAAAGTATAAATCAACTTGATACTCTTCCATTGAGTTACGAACACACTTCCAAATTGAGCAAAACACGATCCCTACTCTCTAGTCACCAACTCACCATTCTCCATTTATCCCCTCACTTGAATCCTTATACATCCGGGTTCGAATCTTCCTTCCCCTCATCACCTTCTTTTTTAAAAAAAAAACTCTCGCCCATAGGCCATATATATTCACGCCTTCACCCAATCACCCACGTAACACAATCACATCTCCCTCTCTCTCTCTCTTAACCCTAAACGCTCTCACACAGACTCCACTCTCTCTCCTCTCCCAACCCAAAACCCTCCTTCACACTCAACCCAATCAATGGCCAAAAAGCGCAAGCTCGTCAAATCCTCCGAAGCAACAACAACAACACCCTCCACCTCATCATCAACCCCCACAAACACAACAACAACCCCATCATCTACCACAACCACCCCTACCCCTCCTCAGAAAAAACAAACACTCATCTCCCAGAAGAAAAAAGAATCCGACGAATTAGCCTTAGCCCAACAACAAGCCCAAGCCCAACTCCTCAAAGAAGCCCAAGAAAAAGAAAAAGCCCAACTTGAAGCAGCAGCCAAATTAGCAGAACAAACCCAGAAAGAAAAAGAACCCGAAAACGACGTCGTTGCTGCAGAAGAGGAGGAAGAAGAAGAGGAAGTCGAATACGAAGAGGAAGAACAGGAGGAAGAGGGTGACGAAGAAGAAGAAGAAGACGAAAGCGATGACGATGACGAGACAATTGCAAACCTTCTAGAGCCATTCAACAAGGATCAGCTAGTGGGGTTATTGTTAAAAGCGGCGGAGATGCATGGTGATGTGAGAAAGGTGATAAAGGCGGCGGCGAACGAGGACCCGGTACACAGGAAGATATTTGTGCACGGTTTAGGATGGGATACGACGGCGGAGACGTTGAGGCAAGCGTTTTCGACGTACGGGGAGATTGAGGATTGTAAAGCGGTGATTGATAAGGTGTCCGGGAAGTCGAAAGGGTATGGGTTTATTTTGTATAAGACTAGAGGTGGGGCGAAACGAGCGTTGTTGGAGCCTCAGAAGAAGATTGGGAGTCGGATGACTGCGTGTCAGCTTGCTGCGGTTGGGCCTGGGAGTGGTGGAGGTCAGCAGTTGGTGCAGCCGCAGCAGCAGTTGCAGATGATGGTTTCTGCTAATGTGAGTTGAGGATTTGTTTGGAGTGTTATGTTTTTGATTTGGGTTTTTGTTGTGGTTTTTGAATTTTGTTGGTCTAAATGAAGTGGATTGTTTTGAATTCTGGTTTTTGTTGTTGTTTGATGAAAATTAGATGTGGGTTTTGAATTTTGTTGGTCTAAATGAAGTGGATTGGATTGAATTGTGGTTTTGTTGTTGTTTGATGAGAATTGTATGTGGGTTTTGAATTTTTTTTTGGTCTAAATGAAGTGGATTGTGTTGAATTGTGGTTTTTGTAGTTGTTTAAGGAAAATTAGATGTGGGTTTTGAGTCTTGTTGGTAAATTTGAATTGGTTTGTGGTTTGATTTGATTGGATTATGTTGTTGTTTGATGAAAAGTAGATGTGGGTTTTCAGTTTTGTAGGTTAAATTGAATTGGGTTTTGGTTTGATTGGATTATGTTTATGGTTTTTGTTGTTGTTTGATGAAAGTTAGATGTGGGTTTTGAATTTTGTGTGTTGAATGGGGTTGAATAGGGTTTTGATAGGAATGGTTTGAATTGAATTGGGTTTTAGTGTGATTGGATTGAATTTTTTGTTGAATTGTTGTTGTTTGATAGTTTAGTTACTATTTGATTAGAAAACTAACGAGATTTGGATTTTGAAGTATTAAATTGATTTGAGTTCTACTTGGTTTTTGATTTGGGTGGATAAAGATGTTATCTTTGCTGTTGTTTGATGTAAATAAAATGTGAGTTTGTTTAGGTTTGTCTCCGTATCTTTTAGTATGGCTGTGTGAGACTTTTAGAATATTAAGTTGAATTGAATTGTATTCGGACTGTGTGCTTTCTATTGTTTTTGAATGAATGTAACATGTGGGTTTCTTTGGGCTTGTGTGTATTGAAATTTGGTTGTGGCCAGGTAGTTGTATGACACTGTTGTAGGTATTAGGTTACTTGTTTCTTATAGGCGATAACTTGAAAGGAGATTTTGGTTTTAAATCATTCTTTTTGGGTAAAGATTATGTCTTTCCGGTGAATGGCTTGCTTTGCTTTGATAAAAACTAGCTCTGTTTCTCTTATGGTGTGAAACAATGTGTTCTGGTGAATGTTTGGGCCTTGTGACAACTATGAAAAGTTATTTATGAATTTTTTTTATTGGTGTTTATTTAAAGCAGCAGGCGAAGGAAGGGCAAGGGATGAGTGAGTATACCCAGAGGAAGATATATGTGAGCAATGTGTCCGCTGATATTGATATTGGAAGGTTAACTGCCTTTTTCAGGAAGTATGGAGAGATAGAGGAGGGACCTTTGGGTATTGATAAGATGACAGGGAAGTTTAGGGGGTTTTGTTTGTTTGTTTATAAGAGCGTTGAGAGTGCCAGGAAGTCACTTGAGGAACCGCATAAGCAGTTTGAGGGGCATACTTTACACTGTCAAAAGGCTATTGATGGGCCAAAGCCTGGAAAGCAGCAACACCAACCGCAGCAAGTTCAGGTGAGGGAAAAAAAAGATATACTCTTGTATTTCATTTGTTGAACTCCCGTTAAAGTTTTTGTTGTTTTGTTGAGTTGTAATTGTGTGATCTGGTGAATTGTTTTTGGTGCTGTTATTTCCACAAGGACTGACTGACTGTTGTTGGTATATGAAGTGTTGGAGTTCAAGAATACTTTCTTGTGATCTGTATTGCTTAACGTTACTTTGTCCGTCATAATTTTGTTGTCACGTCTGAAAGGTTAAGATAAGATTGGTCATAACTTTGATGTAGTGATTAGGCTTGACCTTTGTGATCTGTAGTGATTAGGCTTGATCGGTTAAGATAAGATTGCCTCTGTTGTTATGGTTGATTTTGGAAGAAATTTTAATTGTGAACTCTTTTCTGTTTTGTGTGCTATGTTGGTTAATTTGTTAATCCAGGGTACCCAGTTTTCGGAATACAGTGAGTTGAGTCCCGTTCTTTGTGAGTTTATACATTCTGGCTGTGTAGGTTCAATATTGTTTTGCCACTCTATTTGTTGGGTATTGGGTCTAGGCTGACAAAAAGTTGACCTCAGCAATCGACTCTATGTCTGTATCAAATATATGCTTTGCAAGTCACGTCTCTCAATTGCTGCGTGGTGGTCTCAAATGAATGCTGACCCATTTCTAAAGTTTTTGTTGAGATTCCTCTGCTTTTGCTGTTGAACTTATGTGGTTGTGCCTTTCTGTACTTTGACTTTGTTGATTTTTGCTACTTGACACTGTTAGTTGCTGCTATATATTTGGGCTGAACAGTTGAATTCCTTTGTTAGTTTGACACTGTTACTGTCTTGACTGATTGGTGTGTATATATTGGTTTTAGCATCAGGTGAGGGTTCAGAACCCGTATGGAAGGATTGATAACCCAAATCTGGCAGGAGCAATTGGTGGACCTCAGGCAACTGGAGCTGGGTTAATGGCTCAGTCTCTTGGTGGAGTTCCATATAACCCAGGTTCAGCTGCACCAGTACTGAACCCAGCTCTTGGACAGGCTTTGTCTGCATTGCTTTCCTCTCAGGGATCAGGTGTTGGGCTGAATAGCTTGCTGGGAACTCTTGGCGGTGGGCTTGGGCCTGCTGGTGTTTCGGGGCATGGCCTTCAAGGAGGTTATGGGTCTCAGGGGATTGCTGGAGTTGGTGGGATTAATCCAGGAGTTTTAGGTGGATATGGAAGCCAAGGAGGCTTGCAGAGTGCTTATCCAAACCAGTACTTAGGGCAAGGAGGAGCTGGAAGGTCTCAGCATGGACACATGGGCTACCATGGCAGCCACTAGACTGGTGAGTTATATCGTTTGCATATTTGTATTTGAATGATTGCCATTGATACTGGTTATGTTGTCACGAAGTTCAAAACCTAGCTCATTCTTAATTGCCCTTGCATTTATCAAATTTTTCTTTTTATTTCCTGCCATACTTTTAAAGATCAAAGACATGGAGAGATTTCTAAATGAAAACAGAATATTTTAGTCTTTAATTGTCCTGAAGCCTATGTGTTGGTTTTTCATTCAGCTATCCATCCCTTCTGCGATGTTGCTGGTTATAAAATGTAAAAGGCATTTTGTATTTGTTTCTATTTCCTCACTTCTTATGATGTTAGTTACTTAGTTTTATCAACAAGCAGAAATCTCTTATATATGAGGTGTTGGTATCTTCATTTCCAGTAATTTGCATTTAATGAGAATATCGAAGACTTGTCTTTTTCTAGTGGAAACGAGTTTGCTTGTAGTCAAGCATTTCTGAAGAGCTATTGATACTTATTCATTGGATTTTGGCCTCATCTTTGATGAGGTTCTGGAGTATGTCAAGATTGGGAACATCTCTCTGATTTTGCAAGCTGGACAAAGTAAAAAATTTCTGAAATTGGTTTTTATGTGGTTGACTTTATTCGTCATGCAGATCCTTATTAGTACTGGCCCGGTGATTCTTCTGAAGTTTCAGGAGCTATGCAAACAAGAACTTTCAAAAATTTGATCAACTTTGTGTTTCTCTTCTGGAAAGACTGCTGTCTTTGAACAAACCTATGGAGTTGTCGTTTTCTTTTTCTATCTATCTTTTCAAATGATGTAATATTTGAAGGTTCACTCTTTCTTTAAAGCTTCTATAGCAATGACTCTTGGATTGGTTTTCCTAATACCTGGCTATTATGTAACTTTCAAAACTGTTCTGGATGTTTTACTAATAGTCAGTCATCTTGAATCTATTACTATTTCTCTATTTCAGTTGTCAAGCCATTTTGTTTTCCTTTATTTTTCTTTTTCCAATTTTATTTGTCATGCATATCAGTATATCAGTATCCTTGATAACTTATATTTGAAAGTGTGTGCTTCGTTGAAATATATTGCCATGCTTCCTTTTATCTATTCTTTACTTGTCTGTTATACTGGAGTTCTCTGGTGCAGGATTTGTACTATGCTGTTGTTTATGAATAGCATCTGGACTATCTTCATATGTTTTTTTTTTATTTACAATGAGATTGAGCTCCTCTGAAACCATAAAGATGAATGGGGTGTCTAGTATTAAAGTTTCTTCTTTATGAACTGCCCTTTGAACTTGTCCAAGTGGTGTTTATTCTTTTGCGTCTTTGTTTTTTGATTGCTCCTCTTTTTTTATCTATTCCCTTGGGGTTCAGAGGTTGCAGTTGATAGGGATTTGATAGCAGCCAAAATTCACTTTTCAAATAGACCTTTCAAGCTGCATCGTCCTTTTTCCTGACCTGGTTATCAATTTTCTTTTTGAAAGCCTTGCTTCCAATGTATATATTGGTGTCTAAAACCATTGACTGGTTCCCTTTAAGAAGAGTATGTATGGGATATGGCTGCTGAAGGTAAGCCACTTTATTTTTATTTTCGTAACTTGTGAATCCTTCGGCTTGACAGCTTCCTTCAGCAGACATTTCTCTGTTTATGTCTCCTGGTTTGGCCTTAGGCCTAGTGTATGGCGTTGGTTGCTAGCTTTGAATGTGTTTTCTGCATGCTTAGGATGACTGATTTCTTATATACCTCTCGAGTTTCTTGCATCTGTGTTGCAGTGTTGTGTTCTATAATGGGGCCAATTGCACCTAACTCTCTGAAAAATGTAGCGATTTAACACTATAGTTTTGACTTGTTCTCCTTGATTTTGGTTGAGGGTTTTGGGTATTTTGGTATTTACCCCTATGTCTTTTAACCTACTAATAGCCAGAGGTGTATTGTATGTAAGCGCACTTCGCTGTATTGGTATTTTCTCTTACTCAAATGCAACTCTTAAGTATTTTATGTATATTACGTAGCCCAGATTCCCCCACTTCTTTGATTTCCAGCAAGAGTTTTCACTTCTTTTTTTTTTTTTTTTACTATATTAAAAATCATTCTAGTTCTTAATCTTTGTCTTCTTTTCATTTCAAAAAAGTCCCCTGTTTGTCAAGACTATTCGGTTCTTCATCACTTAAATTTTTTATTGGGAGATTTGTAGTTGCAAATGGTGAGGAAAGAAGAGGCAGGCAAGTGGGACTCTTCATGAGTATTAAGAAGTGGAAACAGCTGTGGAAGGGATGAGTATTAAGAAGTGGAAACAGCTGTGGATGGGAGGGTTTTGTTAGAAAAAAAAACTATGGAAAGGAAGGTGGAAAGTAGGGGAGAACTCGAGAGCGGTCTATTTTTGGATGTCTGGGGGGTAAAACAGTACAAAGGTAGAAAAGGTAAATTATATAAGTGGAAAATTATTAGTAGATTCTCAATCAAAGAAAAGGGCAATATGTCCTAACACTGCATACTTAAAATACTTAAATGGTATCGCGGTAACATAAAAATGGAAATTGGTTGTTGTACCCTTCACCCTTCGGGTGGCTTACCCTCCAATTTAATTCTGAGCCATTTCATATGATATTCTATTACTTTGTTTAGAGAGAGATAAGCACATCAATGCTAACAGGTAGGACCGTGGGAGACCTTAATGCTCAAGAAAACACCTATACGGTGATGTGTGCTTACAAAAATAAAATACTTCCCATTTTAGCAGTGACTGATTGTTTTTATGGGTCATTTTGTGGTGGGTGGGTGCTTGCATGTGTGTTTATGTGTTCGATTCCCATTTGTCTTTTGCTAGATAACCCAAATTTGATTGGCACTTAAACTATGTTATTCTCTGTCTGTTGAGTTTGTCTTTGTAACTCAAAAATTGGCATTCAAGTTTGTGCTGGGTGTTCAAGCTGGCAGCATAGATAGATCATCACGATGTGCTTACAATGTGTTGGATTATGTCACAAGAGTATAAAACATGTTGTAGTTGTACCACATTGTCTTTATAGTTTCTACTTTCTATCAATGATTGCCTGCTTCTGATGTATGCATATGTTCTTTTGGTGCATTGATAATTAGTACCCTTCAGTTTGAGCTGCATTACATTCCAACCTTTATCTCTATGCTGCAATCATGTTGTCTCTTAACTTTTCTCTTGGGCCTTGTTGTAGTTGATTAGAGGTTGGAGAAATCCCTGACAGAAAAAAAAAAACATGTTTTCTTCTTCTAATATATGGTCAGTTTTACTAGTTTTTGGGAGACTTTATGAACACTGGTTTACTCAACAATTGTAGGATGTAACCACTTCCAATTGAGAGTATCTGTATGTGTTGTCATTATGCGGCATTTCAGTGAGATTCATACTTGCATCATCGCTCTGAAGTTCTTTAGTCTTTGATGGTGGTCGTTGTTGGTATCTAGTGTTATAGTCTTTCAGATCATTGGTTTGCGAGATGGTGTTGAAGATGTGTTATTCACATGCATCGGCTTGTAGCCAAACCTACATTAGCATCTAGTTTGTACAATTGTTATTGCACAAAGTTTGGTGATATGTTAAGTGGTCCTTGTCTTGAAGTCTTGATGCAGTTTAATTTCACAACGCCCCTCAAGCTACCCATTTCCGCATAAGGGGAAAAAAATGGATTGGGGGTGGGGCAAACCTTTTTTAAGAAACTATAGTCAATTGGCGATAGCTTAAAGGTTACTGCTATGGGGCTTAACATGACGCTTACAGGTAGTATGCACTGAACTGCTGTTTCATGAGAGTTCAATGTAGCAAACACTAGTCCTCTCTGTGGGGGGTCTTGTTAGGAAACTAAGGTTATAGGCTTTATTTTTGAAAAATTATAACGTTAATAGTTGCAGTGGGCTGCTCTGCGCCTTCGACTTCCTCCATATGAAATGCATGTATGCTAAAGGTGTTGCTAAGTAGAACTATCAAGCAGTTGGTGGAGCATGAAGAAAGCGTGCAACTGGGGAGTACGGTGGAGTTGCCGGGGTAAAGAAAAGGGGGATGGGGGGTAGTGTTGCTGTAATATGTATGATACAGTTGGAGTTTTTGCACAAATATGTAATCAATTTTTGATATTGAAATTTAGACGATGGATGAGAGAGCATCAGTGCTGTTGCAATCTGGTCTTGGTTAAGTTTCAGCCATATTTGCCACGAATGCCTCATATGTAGTGCAGCTGCTCGTCTGCTCGTAATGGACGGCACTAGCAAGCACCAAGAGAAATGTGAACGCAGCCTTGACCTTCTTTTAATGAAAAACAACAATTGCCAACTCAATCCGTCAATCGTATACAGGTTGATTGTAATGCGATCTTGATCTTGCAATCGTTATGAAAATATGGTTTTTCAATATACTGTACGCGGATAATGAAATGGACGTATCTTTGCTCAGAGACTGAAATATCGAACCTAAATTCTGACCCCAACGCAATATCCACGTGCAAATAAAATGGAAAAATACGATGGCTTGATGCACCAGCTGTGTTCTTTGTGCTATTAATTCAATACTCCTGTCGGGCAAAAAAAGAAACTACAATGTATCTCAGGTTTTTGGAAACTACAACACACGATCAATAATTCAATTCCGCTACTCCGTCGATGCAGAACCAACTAAAACAATATTGTACTGTATTAAAAAAGATGGACGACTTCGTAGAGGTTTTTGCTCAAATAGCAAAATGGGAGAAACTATTTCCCAAACTAACAATTCTCTAAAATTATTTCCCAAACTAACAACAAACAATTTTGAGTCAATTTTTATTTGGAAAAAAAAGGACAACGTAAGAATGAAAATTTCTCCTTTTCATAAAAAAAAAAGAATGAAAATTGTTCCACTCAAATTTCTGTTCTACCAGTACCACAAGCGAACTCCTTTTTTTGTTAAGAAACCGATAGTTTCCTTTGGTCAATAAGTATCAACGTCAAGATTGCTCAAATACAATAAGTTATATCGTCATTTCAACACCAAAAACACTGGACATGGAAGACTAATAATTTATCTTATCAATAAGGACCGTATATTTGGGTGAGTTCAACCCCAACACCATCATGGTGGTTGTAGCTTGTTCGTGTTACTGTCATGGTTGCGATGGTGATCTGTCACATTTGGGTGAAAGGAGGAAGAAAGTAGGAGTTGAGGGGTAAAATACTTCGTGAGCAAGGAGTCCTTGCCAAATGCCAGGACAATTTATGGAACCTACAAGACAAAATACACTAAATTGACACAATGATACAATGCGATGAGTACAACAACAAGCGAGTGTAAATCCCCATTCAAAAGGGGTAATCGGGGTCAAGATGTACGCAACATTACCTCTGTTTAAGAAAATAGAGAGGTTGTTTACGAGATTGTACTTGATGAGTAATTCCCTAACATTATAATCCACCCTTTACAAGTTTCCTATACCACGGCTTGCACCTTTCTTTTCAAGAGATTAGGAGTGTAACCTTCTCGGACATTACTTTTATATAGATACTCTATCTAACTTTGTTTAAACTTTACTGTTACTTCATGTGATGCGTTACACTAATTTCATTGGCTTGTTGGCTTAGATCTAAAGCCAGAAACGAAAAGTAGCTTTATACCAAGTTTTATACATGGAATCTTGATTTCTTATGCACTCCAATATGTGGGGGTGACATCTGGTTGGTCCAACTCTTACAGCCTAACTCACAGTATAGACTTTTAGTACCTACTCGTAAGACCACGTCAGAAAGCTGATACTGTTCCCTCGAGCAGCTCCTTTTCATAGTTTTGCTTACTGGAATTTGAAAACAGCGTGGCTACTGGCTAGACAACAATAACAAGGAGATTTAAGAAGTTTGTGCACTAATCAAATGTCATTAAAGTACGAGGTTAGCAATATTGTACTATCACTTCTATTTACTCCTAACAAGTTGGGAATATTCTACCAATTATGTTACGGCGCAAGGCTCAAATACCAAACAAGAAGGGCTTAAGGTACCAACATTGGCACGTGCTACTCACTCTTCCTAGTTGTGATTTCGTTGAAATCAATAATTTTGGTTAAAATTAATTGGAAGGACACATCATCAAGTAAGTGTATAGTGCTTGGAGTAACTTGTTCCCTTGCTTAACCTCAATGTGGAAATGGCTTTGCATTTTTAGCTATAGTATGGAGCAGTGGTCATGTTATGTTAAGTGTTTGTCTACAATAAATTTTGACCTTGGTATTAGTGTATACTACTAGTATATTGCTACGTTTGTCTATTTCATAGGTTTGACGAAGTTGATTTTACGTGCTTGATTGCTTTGTTTTACACATGCATGTAAAATTAGAGGTATCTTTTCTTTCGGTGCACAACTTATTATTCCATATGAAAGTTTACAATGATTTATGGCTTATGTTTATAAGGACAAGGAGCTTATGGGGATTTTACGAGTTTAATAGATAACCACTTCTTTTTATTCATTTATAAAGTGGAAAGGAGTTCCTACATAATGTGGGCGGTGAGACACCAACCATGGCATTCCGGGAGTTTGAGGGAGCATTTCGCCTTCTCAGCTAGGTGTTCCACCTCAATAGTACCACTTAGAGTAGGTAGGTAACGGCAAAAAGGTGCAAGAGTTAAAAAAACAAAAGAGGTGTAACGGTGAGTTAAAAAACAAAAGAGGTGTAAAAGTGTGATGTACTCTTATGCAATAAGTTTTGTAGCGTTTGATTTTATTAGTTTACATTTTTAAAGTTTTCTTCTTACAAATTAAAGTTACCAATTTTTGTTAAAGAGTTTAGATTTTTTAATACATTTATTACTAAAATTCAATTTCATTAGATTTCAAGAGAATTTTTAGTTGACAAACTCAAAACAAATGCGCCTAATTAAACTTGACATCTCATGCAATAGGAAGCTTATCAGTGGAAATTAAGGCTTTGAACACTGGATTTTAGATTCGAATTTTCTTTGTCTTAGTTGTAAATGTCTAGTGGCTCATTCGTAATACAATAATATTATCACTCAATATGATCAAAAAACTTAAGATTTTTTTAAAGAACTAAAAAAAGAGAATATTATCACGTTTATACAAAATAAAAGAAATAAAAGGAAAGTGGTTAAGTGGATATTACAAAGCCCATCCCAGCCCAGTTTACAATAATATAAAAGCCCAGGTGGCCATGTGACTCACTTGGCACAGGTGAAAATTTCTTAAGTTTGAGAATTTCTCAGGACTTCAGGAGATTCAACAACAAAACTTACAAGTAGGACGAAGAAAAAAGCTATAGAAAAACAAACAAATGCAGTACAACTACATGCACAACATTTGGCAGCACCACAGAGCGAGTGGCTTGCTTTCACCCCACACGCACACTTGGGAGTCGTGTAGGGAATTGAAGCTAGAGTGATTGTACTACTGTCTAGTGTCTACTGCACACTGTACAGTGACAATAGTCTATTGTGGTTGAAATTTCCTCCCATTGCTAAACAACTACTGGAGAAATAAAATATTGTGACAAGGCAAAAAGAGAATTAATCCCATAATACTTTGTGGTTGGAATTTTTTCACTGTTTATGAATAATGGAATTGTATAATGTTAAATAATAAAAAATGTTACTGACTGACTGGGCAGAAAAAGAAGCACCTGAATCAAAAAATTTAAAGCAAAAAACCTGCTAAAGTCCAAATAGATTATTACTGTAGTCCTTTGCAGGGAAAGAGGGAAAATAGTATAAAAAATGTCTGAAAAGGAAAAAAGATGACAATAGTTGAAAATTTGTGGGGGAAACGATATGTATAATTGCCTAATTGGTCCTACCAATACATCACCACTTCATTTCAATAATTGTTTTATGGTGTTTATATATATTTCCTTTTTATGTTGTTGAATAATATGATTGGATCGGAATTGGAACTTGGAAGTGAACAGTATTAATAATATGCTGCACTAGCCAGTTGCCCTAGCCACTAGTAATAGTCTTAAGATAGACATCCACAAGTTAACTTATGAATGTTCCTAATAAGGTTAAGTGATCTCGTTCTTGGTGGAGTAGCTTTAGTGGCAGTTGGGCTTTGATGTCCCATAATAGTGTATCATCTCATATCTCAGTTAAATTTGGGCAGTTGCGATTTGTTAATGATAAAAAAAATGTATTAACAAATCACACGCAGTCGAGATTGATTATTGATGACATTATGTTTATATATATTTGTAAATCTTATCTTATATTCTACTCACCAAAATCAATTTTTACATATTTTCTATGTTTATGAGTCTAACACATCTCTTTTTAATAAATTAAAGATAACAATCTTGACTTCACTTTAAAAAGGACAAAAGTGTCATTATAACACTACCCTTATAATATTGTCCTACGATGCTCAACACTCAACAAACATCCAACCTTTTATCTCCACATTTATTTTCACACTTAAATACAATTTGTTTCTTCCACCCCAAAATAAAATCTTTATAATATCTTTTTACTAGTACATTTTTACTCCACTTTTTTTACCTCATTTTATTATTTTATACAAGCATGCTGCCACTAAGACCACCATTTCATTCTCACACAAAAAATAGAAAAATTTATATGAATCCGTTTCATAGATGAGACGGATAACATAGGTCATTATACAGTAGTCGATGGGCCATTATATATTAGTCGATGATTCATTATATAGTAGTTGAGGGTTTATTAATATATTCAATCTCACGTATAAAACGAATTTCCTAATTTTTTATGCACACAAAAAAGGGAAAAAAAAAAAAAAACTCTCCCTATCACCCTCACACCCCAAAGGCCCAAAGCACACACTTTTTTTTCTAACAAACACACTCACTTAATAACATAACACACTCACTGAACTAAAATCTCATCACTTTTGTTCCCTTCTGTTCTGTTTCTTTGTTCTATACATTCACACTTACCATTTTCTATTACAATAAACATTTTTCCAAAGCTACCCTTCTAGAACGAGAGAATGTTACTACTCATTTCCATTTTCCTTCCAATAAAATAAAAAACAACCCAAACCCATTTGTCCTCATCAATTTAATTATTATTAGTACTTGGGTATATTTTCCTCAGATTTCCCTTCTGGGTTTTTCTTGCAGCACCATTTCTGGCTCATTTCCCTTTTTTCCTTTTCTTTTGTGTCACTTTAATTCATTAATCAAATCTCATAATATTAATAACATAAATATATAGACACACTCATATAAATATAAGTGTACTGTCACTCACTCACAGTGACAGTAACAGTCAGTCCAATATCATATAAATTAAATAATATGAAAACTATTTGTTTTTGTTGTTGTTGGTGGCTGAATTCATGGGACAGAATGTGATTCTGAAGGTGAATGATCTTTTTCTTATTTTTTTTGCATTTTTTTAATCATGTTGTTTTTTGTTGACTGGTCATATGTTAAGTTAAATTATTATGTATGATTTTGTGATTTGGATTTGTTCTTTATTTTTTGTTGGTACACATGAATGAATGAAACAAAAGGGCACTCGGGTTGTTTTTGTTTTTGTTTTTTTTGTTTTTTATATATGTTGGTGCTTTGATATGGTTTTTCTACCCATAAACCCTTGGCAGTTGATATTTGGCAGTGATTAAGTGATTAAAGGTTGAATCTTTTACAGGGAAGGAGTTAGTTTGTGTTGCATGTGATGTTCAAAGGCTTAATCTTGGTGAGTTTTCATTGGTTTGGTGTGAGATATCAAGTTTGTGATAAAGGGTTTTTGTTGCATTGCATTAAGGGTATCATTTGAGGTATAAAGTTTGGGTCTTTTTGTGGGCTTTTTGTTGTTGGGTGTGTGGAATTTGATTGGAGTTTGTGTGATATGAGCTTGGTGTTTTGAATGGGTACTCAGACAATGGGATCTCAAGGTGGTGTTGGAGTTGGTGTTGGGGATAGCTCTGTGCCGAAGCCGCCGTCTTTGTCAAGGCAGGGGTCTTTGTATAGCCTTACACTTGATGAGGTTCAGAATCAGTTGGGGAATTTGGGGAAGCCCTTGAGTAGCATGAATCTTGATGAGCTTCTTAGGAATGTGTGGACAGCGGAAACGGGAGCGAGTGGTAATGTTGATAATGGTGCTCAAAATGTCGGACAGGGGGGCGCCCCAGGGCCGTCTCTGAATAGGCAGTCAAGTTTTTCGTTAGGGAGAGATTTGAGTAGGAAGACGGTGGATGAGGTTTGGAGGGAGATTCAGCTGGGTAAGAAGAGGAGTAGTCAGGAGCAGAACCCGGATAGGCAGAATACTCTTGGTGAGATGACATTGGAGGATTTCTTGGTTCAGGCTGGTGTTGCTCTTGACGGCCCTGGTGGGGCTGGAGGTATCAACAATAACATCAATAATAGCAATGCTAGTTCGAATAGTATGGCGATTGTTGATTCGAATGTGGCTCGACACCCGACTGTCCCTCCACATGCACAGTGGATGCAGTACCAGATGCTTCCACAGCAGCAACATCATGGTATGATGCCCATGTTTATGCCGGGTCATGCTGTACCACAGCCTATTGCTGTCAGCGGAGCTCTATCGGATTCAGCATACCCTGAGGCTCAGTTGGCAGTTTCGACCTCTCCTTTGATGGGAACTTTATCTGATACACAAGCTGGAGGACGGAAAAGGATGGCTCCTGGAGATGTGGTGGAAAAGACTGTAGAGAGAAGGCAGAAGAGGATGATTAAGAATAGGGAATCGGCAGCACGTTCACGAGCCAGGAAACAGGTCCAATTTCGTTTCTAGTGTCTTGTTATTCTCTAAAATCATGGAAATAGGTTTCCAGTATCTTTTGCTGATTTATGGGAATGATTATATTCTTAATAGGCTTATACGCATGAGTTGGAGAACAAGGTCTCCCGACTGGAAGAGGAAAATGAAAGACTACGAAGGATGAGGGTAATGTCTCTGTGTATTTCAATTTTCAAGTGAGCATGCTGTATGGGGTTTCTACCCTGTCATTGGTGCCTGATCTGCTCTGTATTGTGTTTTTTTTTGTTTTTAAATTCATTTGTCATTTTCCTCGTGGTGAGGAAGTTGTGCATTTGTCTTGCATGTCTTATTCGTCAGTCATATGATTGTGGTAGAATTTCCTCACTCAAGGTTAATTGTTAGTTGCACACTCTTGCTTATTAAGATGAAGGTGGGAGATGGAGGGGTTATTGATTGATTTGAGGATGACCATCTGGTGTTTGTGGCTAGATGCAATGAGTTCTTAGTTTCTACGCTGCTAGGGTTACTAGCTTGGCTTTGATATGAACTTATTGCCACTTTAAGGGCATTGGAAGGATATGTTGGCTTTCTGTGGATGCAAGCTTTTGAAGGGAACTGCTTGGGATTGATTTGTTTAAATTACTATTCCTAGGTTGGTAGTATATTTTTGTTTCATTTTTGACCAATATTCCTTTATCCTATTGAGACTGCATTTTGTTCTTTGAAGGTCCCCCATCGAATAGTTTTTCGATTGCTTTTCAGGAATTGATGACCCAAGCAATGTATCTCCAGACCTCGCTAGAGTGTGAGCTTGTAGGCTTTAGGAATGCCTACTCATTAATCAGGACCATTGTGAATTATCCTAGTATTAGTAATTGGTTAATTTTCCTGAAACAGTTGTATTCCCTTCCTTAGATTTGTTTATTTTTAGCTTATACCCTTTCCCTTTATGTCACCTATCTCTTCCACTAACTTGATAGCCTATTCCATTTTCCTCTTTGGCATCTATCTCTTCCACTTCTTTTTCTTTCTTATTGTTTGTGGTTCCACCTTTTTTCCCCCTCCCCTGTTTTCCCCTCTCTTTTCCCCCTTCTCGTAGGTGAATCAGTTTTGGGATTAAAGATATGTTGTTTTGCCTTCTCCTGCAGACTGAATTATAAGAAAATGCAATCACAACCAGTTGGTGTGCAATTGTACATGCATAATGACCATCACGGGATTGCTAATTGCTATATGTTTTTTTTCTTTTCTGAGGATGAACTAATTGCTATATGTTAGATGTATACATTTGTGTTAATTAGATAATTTACTTGTCAATATGATAATTTGATTGATGTGAACCAAACAAGGCAAATGTCTGCTTGGTGAACTGCCGTTATTGTTGGCATACTGTAATACTGTATACTAGTCTTGATTTTGCCTCCGATCAAGTAAATGTACTTTTTTTGTTTGGGGGTTCTAGGGTGGATTCGTTGATTATAGGGTACCATGCAGTATTGATAGATCACTCTCCTATTGTTGTCTCACAATTGAGAAGGCAGCAACAACTTTTTTTTTTTGAATGGTAGAGTATTGTGCTGCAACTTCCATTGATCAGGCATCTTCAAACTGACTAGTTTGTTTCACACTCTGAAGTTGATTAGTGGGCGACTTATGAACTGCACTATGCCTGAATGCTAAAAAATGAGCTCTATTTTCGCCTTTCTTGTAGCTTCATATCAAGTACACAACTACACAAGTCTCAATATCTATTCTGTTTAGGTACTTGAAATTAGGATCTAAGTTTGTCTGATCCTATCTGTTCACTTACCTAGTAGCATAGTATACCTGATTCTTCCTCAGCACTCTATCATCATGATTCATTAATCTGTCAGTGATGTGTAATCTGGTGCTCTAATCTTTTAGTTAAATAATGAAATTGGGGGTGTTACTGATCCTCCTGTTTCTTTCCTTTTTCTTTATTGTGTTTCATCAACAGGAGGTGGAGAAGGCCTTGCCAAGTGTTCCTCCTCCTCAACCCAAGTACCAGCTTCGCCGGACAAGCTCAGCGCCTTTCTAGAGATTGTTCAATGAGCTGTTGTTAGATGCAAATTAGCTGTCGAAACCTCTTATGTGACTTAGTTATATGAGCTAACTGTTGTTGTAGAGCCATCTGCGTCGACTGTTGATGGTTCTCCTTGTAACTCTTCCCCCTCCCAACCTCTTCACCCATAAACATTTTTTTTTCCTGCAATTGTTGCAGATTTTTCCTTCTTTTGCCCCCTCTGTTTCGTTTCTGTGAGTATTATGTGTATGTACATTTCAAGTGCCGAACTTATCAGAAGAGAGTTGCAAAAAGGAAAAGAATCTTACTAGACAGTGTCTCAAGCAATATAGTTTTCCCATGGCATATTCTTCCTTACTACTGCTGGCACATTTTAGCCATATGATCTTGATTCATGGAAAACTGAAATTGATAGTTCCTTCATGAGTCATAGCTGAAGTTTTAAAGCTTCTGAAAAGGTTTATTATGTAAAACTGAACCTTGAAACAAAAGAACCCATACAAGAAGAGTTTGCAGGCGAGTTCTTGCTACCAGAAGCTCGCGAACTTGCACCTTAGATACATAAAAGCAACAAGCTACAGTGTTCTCAAAGGTGCTACCAAAAACCTCATGCCAAAAGTGAACAGGCAATCCAATCGTATTCTATATCACAAATATTCAATGGTCAAGTGCCATTGTAGTTCCACATTCTTTTTATACCAATCGTTTTTCCTTCCTAAGATCAGCAGAATTACATGGAGGAGCGGATACTTTTACGCAGCTTTGGAGGGTCGGGCCATTGATTATCTACTGCTGCAACAGTCTCTGATAGGTTCTCATGCCTTATCATTTCATAAACTTGGGAAGCTGTCAGGTGAGCGTATCGAACTGGTGCAGCTGCAGGTAAAATTCAGTCACAAAACTTTAGTGAACTTATACTATATAATAATGACCCCTCCTACTCAGTCTCATATATGAAATGGGTTCACACGAATTTTTCTAATATGAGACGTATAGATGACTTACCCTCCGGATGAAGCCTGCAATTATCATCAGTAGCAGTCAGCAGAAATATGCAAAGGGAATATATCTGCTCAAGAACAATTAAGTTGAGCAAGTTTGGCATTGTAACTGAAGTTAGATGCTATTGATCTGGTGTTCTTTCTTCTTCTTTTTTTCCTCTTCTCAAAGCTATGTAATACAGCTGTTCAGAAAACAAGCTACAAGACAATCCATGGGCAATTGGTAATAAGTTGGCAGTCCCAACTCACGCAATTAGAAATTATAGGTCTATATAAAGTACAATGTCTGATGTCTCTCTGCAAAGCAGTTGCTCTTAGTGCAGTTGGATCCTTGATAAGCTTATATGCTCATATATGCTTTTCAACGAGTTTTAGGTGCTTGGCCTTGGCGAGTTGGCACTACCAAGTGCTCAGGACTGTCTTGTAGCTTCTTTCCATCTGAAGAGCTGATTGCATAGCCTGAAAAAATAAAAAACTGAGATCGATATCAATAGCATCTAACTTCAGTTGAATTTGCTTAACTCTGCTGATTGCTATTGCTGATATATATTTACAATAGTAAGGGATACTCAACTCAAAGGAGTAAGGACACTTAACAATATCAAGCAGACGTCACTGTACACAGCATTTGGGTTCAATTAAACATGAGGGCAGTAACAGTGAGTAACTTTGGATAATAAAAGGTACATGCATGAGACTTACATGGGCAGGCAGGCCATGACATCAGAGGAAGAAACATTGGTAATCGGCTCGGAAACGATTACCAGGATACACCCCCAGGTCTAACAGATAGTGATGCAGAACCTTGATGGATGCAAACTTGAGATCGATAGCCATGAACTTAGACGGGTTAGAGATGCTCTCGTCATTGAGTTGCTCCACAGTCCTCCAAACCTTGGGAAGCTCATTGAGGACGAAATCGCAGATACACACGAGCATTTGCTGTGAATCGTTGAAACCTTTGAGGACAGCACGCACCTTATTATCCTTCATGGGGAAAACGTTGGAGTGAATATCATGAAGGGGATAGCCAAAGGACCTTATATGATCAGGAAAGAGGTCTTCATGGAGGGGCTGGTAGCAGAGAACACGAGGAAGGTCGTTGGTGTTGGTGGGTCATCCCAAGATGTAAGCATAAGCGACTATGTAGGGACGGTATACATTTCCGTTTCTGTAACCTATATGAGTATTAACCACGGTAGTGTACCGCGAAGAAGAAGACAGTGGTCCAGTACTACTTGGCATACAAGCTCCCCCCATGCAGTCACGCAGGTCAAAGTAGAGGCCAGTTCCGTTCACGCCGTAGTATGGGCCTCTGTCCTCACCAGATTCAGGCTGAGGGGTCAGCAAGTCAGCAGGGTAAGCCCTCCAGCCGTCTTCCTCGCAGTCGGTGTCAAAGTATTGAAGGAGCCAATCTTTGCCAGTGGTGATGAAGATTCGGGAACCAATCAATAGGTACCCCCATACCTCATAATTCAACTCGCCTGAAGGTGAGTAGATTATGGGGTTTTGAAGGGATTTCCAAGAGCGGCACCCGGGGTAAAGTACCTCGAACAAGTTCTTGGGCGGCCTAGTTTTAAACCCTAGGACAAAGTTGGTTGAATGCAGGCAATATACTTTCCTCGAGGTTGGCTCCACCACCGTTATGGGCTTATGCTTGGGTGAGTTCATTTTATCTACGAACGTAGCTACCTTTATCGGGAAGTTGGTTTTATCATCATCAGTAGCCCCCAATTCGTAAATCCACCTCGACAGCTCCGGCCCATCGGTACAGTCGAAGTCATCGTCGTCCTCCACCTCCTTTCTTTGTTGATCTCCAAGCGCGCCTCCCAAAATCAGCACAGTGTCTCTCCCTTGGCGGTGTAACTTAACGAATCTGGCAGCATGGGGGACCCCAGTCAGAAACAGATCCGCACAGGTATTGACCATCGTAGTAGTCCTAGTAGATGGTGATGGTGATGGTGATGACGTTGACGATACGGCCTTTCTGAACATCTTCACTATCTTGCTGTTGCACTTGTTCCTCTTGATCTTGGTACATTTTAAAAGGTCTATGCAGAACAAACGTTGTTGGCCAACTAAGCAAATATACCTTCCTACTTCATCACTACTATTCTGTCGTCTTCGCAGCGAGAAAGCCATTGACTCTAATTCGTACGTCTAACCCTAGCAGTAACTATTTTGTGGGATTCAGTTTACGTCCTAACGTCCCTTACATATAGGTAATAAATATTCTCTCAATATTTATTACAATATCAAGAGAAATTTCTTCCTTGCTTAAAACATAATAACAAGCTTGTTAATTCTTTCGGCCCATTGCTAAGGCTTCAATATTCTAAGCAGCGCCGCAGAGACAAAATACAACACAAAATGGCAATCACATCTTACGGACTTACCCTATTAGGCTATTAGACTACTGCATTACAGTTATGGACTTTAGCAGTGAAATAAAATAAAATGTAGTGGCATAACGCATATGTAATTCCTTTATGATCAGCAGAAGAACATAGAGGAACGAACATTTTTGTGCAGCTTCGGAAGGTCAGGCACCAAACCATTTGCATTCTCTATGTCTTCATAGTTTAGAAACTTCAAAGCTTGCGAGGCTGCGAGGTGAGCGTATCGAATTGGTGCAACTGCAGGATAAATTAAGTCACAAATGTTGCTTAGAACTTGTTTAGGATAATAAGCTCATTCTCGGGAAAAGAACAAATGGCGCATGAATTTACCAGTTGATATAGCAGTTGTGCTTCTCTGACACCTGCAAGTTACCGAATGGATACTCGTTTCGTCAGTAATAGCGCAAAATTTAACAAGTGGAATCAGAATTAAAAGAGCACAAAATGAATACAAGCCTATCTTACACATAGCAAAGAGAATGAATCAACTCTTGCAGCTCGTCTGGGGAGAAGCCTATCTGATCAAGCAGTACATGGTAGTGTGTTGGCCTGCTAGTCCCCTGTAAAACAATAAAACAGCTCAAGAAACAGAAAATGAAACCTGCATCACATCGAGCACAGAAAGGGGAAGTAGATGTCCATGTATAGCATAAAGCTTCTACCACATTGATCCATCATTCAAACATCATGTCCATGTTACCAGACCATTTGACAACAATGAAGCTGCGAATGCTTGAAGCAATAACCATCCAGCTTAGTACTGCTGGTTTCAGTTTTCCGAAACTGCCTTCTTTTTCTGGGGGGGGGGGGGGGGGGGTT
>ONZK01001132.1:12742-74906 GCA_900322385.1 Pharnaceum exiguum | reverse complement strand
TAGGCTAGTGTACAACTCTAGTGCTGTCTCATAATGACCCATATCTACATAATGTTTAAAATTACTTATCAGTGTACCTTTTACAAAGCAGATAAACACCGGCCTTCTTGTGTTAAATATCTACGTCTAACTAGTGTGCAGATGTGCTAAACGATTCGAAGTGCGTACGTGGTTAAGTAGCATCTCTATAAAACAACCACCCATCAACCCCGTTATCAAAATTTCAACTAGTTCATTGTATGATAATGAGTGTTAATACTTGTGAAGGATGGGGTTTTATGTCGACTTCTTGAAATTTGAAAAATTGCAGCTCTTTTGTACACTTTAGGATTGTATTATTCATGTACCTAGTAAGCACATATTTTTGTTATTTCATTTCTTCCTTTAAAGCAAAGAACTTGCTGTATGGTCAATTGTTCATACTTCGGTTGCTTGGAAAGGGATGTGGTCTAAAACCATGCAATGTGTGTGGGTGTATGGTGAAATTCGTTCTTCATAATGTTAGCATGTCTTCTGGAGTGTGTACTAGTGCTTGATATGCAGTGTACCAGCTTTGGTTTAGGTTGACAAGTTGATATGTGTATGCATTTCAAGGATTTGAGTGAATTGAACATAACGCAAGCAACTCAATCGTTGGTGGAAAGAGGCCTAGTTATTATGTATCTTAGCATGTGCTATGGGGGCATTATCTTTACGCTTATCAATAAGTCCTACCACACACAGTTGGATGGTATCTGTGTGTTTTGTGAGAAATCATGCACCCTTGTGTGATGTTTTGTGCTCATCTCTCTTCCATTTTTTCACTTAATTTCTTCAATAAAAGTGATGTGAATGGCTAGAAAAGTAAATAGGAAAGCTGTAACTTACTAAGTGGATCTTTTATTGTTAGGAGATTATCGTATTTTTGATAGTTTTTTTATTAATTTTGGATTTTCTTGAAGGGGTATTTAGTTTGCATAGTAGATACTTAATATTAGCTTTATTAGGTTAAGGAAAGTAGTGTAAAAAGTTATATTAGGTTACGTAGTTGTTTCTTGTTTTTCAAGTTGTTTGTTTTAGCTATATAAAATCCTTTAGGTGTTTAGTTTCTGTTGGTATTGAATGAATGAAATAAAGTGAGTTTTAGTTGAGGGAGTGTTCCCCGTTTTACATGAGAAAGGTTTAGTGGAAAAGGTTCCGAGTTGAGCCATGCTCCTCACTAGGAAGTTGGAAGGGAATCCTCTTCCCGTATGTTATAGGGCTCAATTGCAAATTGTTATGACAAACTTTTACATAGAAATATGCTGACAGTAAGATTCATAGTTGTAGCTTATCATGAATTCAATAATGGTCATTATATTGTATTAGGTACTTGAAAATAGAAATCTTTCATTGCTCACTATTGTTTTTTTTTTTTTCTCCCCAGCAGCTTCGAAAACAACCCACGCTTGGAAGGTCCTGAGTTGGTTGGGCTTGCAGCTTATGATACAAACTGCCAGTAAAGACCACCTCTCTGCTGATGATAACAAGCTTTTCTCTGTTAGTGGCTTCGTTATTTTAATTTAGTTCTCTGTGTTTGGTGTTTGTAGTAATGTAATGTAAGGTGGTGTTTGACTACATGATTATGCCATTGCTTAGCTTGGCAGTAATGTAATATGAGAAAGTAACCTAAACGAAGATTATATGTGATATGTTGGGGTTGATTGTACAAGAAAGCAGCTGTTGTCAACAACCAGATGTTGCATTGTTGAGCCAAGTAAAACCACTTGGGAATGTATAATGAAAATAGACTGCTGGGCTATACCAGATAGTCATGACTAATTGATGTTATGTGGTCTGATTAAGGTAATGACGACTAGGTGTACGTGTTGTAGTGATTCTCACAAACTTGGTGCATGACTAGTGAGTTTCTCCCACCTGAGCAGTTTTAGATTAGATAATGAAACTGAGGGAAAAGAAAGGCAAAATTGTGTTCTGAATTAGTGTATATCGTCACTTATCAAACCTTACTAAAGTGGGTCGTTCTGGAAACAATCTCCGATTTTTCGGGGTAAGTCTGCGTACATCAGACTCCCTCTGAGATGGGACTGGACTCGACTGAGTTTGTTGTTGTTGTTGTTGTTGTCACTTATCAACCCATACGTCATTAAGTTCATCACTCCCAACCTTCCCGCATGGTACTAGAAAATAAAGAAAAAAGGAAAAAGAGATTGCTGTGTGATTAGCCCTTAGGAGATTACTAAACCACCACTGTCTAATTATTGTAACATACTGTTGCTGATTGATGATAGTGGTTGGGGACATACTGACACGAATAGGCTGTAAGCAGCTTCTTCGGAGGAGTATCAAACATTCAAACCCACTTGCATGTCACGTTTTCCAGATTCGTATCAATATCACAAATTCACAATAGATTATCATGTGCTGATTCACGGGTTATGTATTTTCTATAGTTTTTTTTTATGTTTAGTTGACCAAGCAAAACGTAATGCCCGGCAACGTGCACTCAATCGTCAAAACTGATCTCACAAAGCGCCACTTTAACGTGTGACATCAAAACAATCAAAGTCAACTGAACCAAGTAGCGCGGTTTGCCAAATACAAATTAACCAAGCCAAAATTCTGTCAACCTGTGATAATCTTCATGTAATTCGTCTCTCTTCTCTGAAATTAAACCTTGCTGTTTCATTCTTCACTTTGCCAAACGTTTCATATAGTAGACTAGTTGCTGTGCATTCTATAGGAGTGAGCATTTTGGAATATGATGAACGAAGGAGAAGCATTGCTGCTGAGCAGACACTACTATAAGAATTGTCCAGGATGCAAGGTGGATAAGGAAAATGCAGAGAAAGCAGGGCCGCCTTGGCTTCGTTTTTTCCTCATCTGGCTACTCGCAGTTTGTGCTTGTAAGTTGCGACCTTTACTATGTTTAGTTCTCAGTTTTGCCTAATTAGTTGTAACGTTGTTACTTAGCTCTATATGACGGTATCAGCACTTCACTAGCACTGAAGCGCTTCCTTGCGCAGCGCGTGGTGTTGTCAGTTGTCACATGAGTAGATATATTGCTGTATGAGAAATTTATAGCAAAGTTTTTTTAGCTATGTGCATTATTTACAATCCTCATCATGCTGCAAACACAATCAGAAGTACTAAACTGGTCGAGTATAAGTGTGCTTGCTACATTGGCTATATCATCTATAAAAGCTGGCATTACACTAAGAAGTCTTTGTGCTTGGGGTTATCACAGCGGTGCCGATATCATCCATCTTCCCTTACCTTTATTACATGGTATGCCAATTTCTTTTTGAGAGCTTACTGATGTGATTTAATCTCAAATTTTACGTATGTATACTTGTAATATACTTATCAATGAGCAAGATCTTTTAACTGTATCTCAATGTTTAGATAAGGGACTTCCACATTGCAGAGAGGGAAGAAGATATTAACTTCTATGCTGGATTTGAAGGTCAGTGTGCGTCTTCATTAGTATAGATGAGAAAGTTGGGGGGAGGGGGATAATCTAGTTGAAGATCAGAGTGTGATTTTGCCTGTTTTTACTGTGTTGAAGGATCTGCTTTTATGATTGGGAGAACATTGACTGCTCTTCCATGGGGACTGGTGGCTGACCGTTATGGACGTAAACCAGTCATGATTTTAGGCTTTATGGGAGTGTAAGGGCCTTGTAACTCTTCGATATCAAGGATTTTTGTTGAAATTACTTGCTCATACAACTATTTTTCGTATATTATTTTCTTGGCAGAGTTATATTCAATACGCTATTTGGCTTGAGTACAAGTTATTGGATGGCACTTGCAACTAGATTTCTTGTCGGAGCTCTGTGTGGCATACTCGGGCCAATCAAGGTTTTGCCCCTGGGACGTCCCATTGTTGTTGATTATCTTGCATTTGGCTTACTGAAAGTGCACAATGACTACTGACTTTTAAGTTCCCTTATATCTTCTTTCCTGCAAAGGGATTTATAGGTCTAATACAGCATTCCTAGCAGCTGCTGCGTAGATTATATATGATCAGTAATTCAGTATCCTTAGAAAGAGCATTGATGAACGGCTGAACGCTACTAAATTTTCTATCTTCGCATTCTTGACAAAATTAGATCACCCCAATGTGCCCACTATACTTCTAATTTAATTTCTATATCTTCCAAAGGTCCTCAGAGAAATTATCTTCACCATCAGTTTTAGTCGACAGAAAATTATTATTGCTTGACACAGAATAGCAAAGAGCTTTAAGCTGTCTACGAGTGAATCTACACATTCAAAGTCAGAAGGAGAGTATGCATACCAGGTTTGGTTAGTAGAGCTGCAGCTGTTTCGTCATGTCTCCTGAGCTCTGAGATCAACAAACCGACATGTTATTCATGTCGAATGTGCAAATGAAAATTTATTTTGGACTCAGACCATCTCTCCATTATTTGCACATTCTGACCTTGCTGTTCTGTATCAATGCCTAGATTTGTTTGCAATTATGGTTGATTTTATTACTCACCAAACTTCCTATCACCCAGGCATATGCTGCTGAAGTTTCTCGCAGGGAACATCAAGCTCTGGGCATGTCATTGGTAAGAATAGCATAGCAGTGTAATCTGGCTTGATTACTATGCTTCATGACATACATATGGTTCATAACTTCATTTCAGATCTGGTCTGCATGGGGCCTTGGTATGGTGATTGGGCCAGCGATTGGTGGTTATCTAGCACAGGTACAATTTTTATCTAGTTAGTTATAAGTCATACTACCCCTTGTCTTTTTTTCTTTCTGTAGTATATCTCACAAATCTTTCACAGCCTGCAGAGAAGTATCCTCATATATTTTCCCATGAATCAATTTTTGGAAGGTAGAACAGTTCTTGCTTGTTTTCCTTGCGGTTATCTTTGTGATGCTTTTGTCTATTGATTCAATATGCCCGCAACGATTGTTGTAGGTTTCCATACTTCCTGGTTAATTTGGTCATCTCAATCTTCTCCTTATTAGCGTGCGTTGCCAGCTGTTGGCTCCCGGTACGATCATCGTCTCTGTCTTCCCTGAGATTTCTTCCAATGTTTGTTTGTTGTCTTTTTTGACTTCTACAAATTTTACTTTATTTGTTTTGGATATATCCTTCTGGAGAATTTAGACGAAAAATGAAGTTTTACTGTTGTGTAGTTGAATTGAGTCAGTATCTATTACATGTTCAAAAGTACTTTATTTATGGTGCAAGATGGTTTTCCGTGATATAGTGATTACATTCATTGTTTGTGCCTTTGACGCTCTTCTTGAGCAGAAGCTAACAGGTACCAGCATTTAATAATTGACAATATATTTAGGGACTTAAGGGAGCATCTTTTAACAGCAAATTAGTATGGAGTACTTGCTAGCCAACCCCAAATAATTTTGGAAAAGGCTATTTTATTGTTGTTGTTGTAATTATATTCAATGAGTACCATTTCATCTTGAAATATATCACTAGAGTATTATGCTCTGTTCAATCCTTCAAACCAGTAGACGTTCGTCTTTTTTCCATCTTTTCGAGTTCAGTAAGAAGTAAACGTAAGAGAGGGATTGCATCTTTCAAGTGTCTGGAACAAGTTGGCTTCTTCTATTCGTATGTGATTCATCATAACAGTACATATTTTTTGGTTTATACTTCTGCAGGAAACATTGCACATGCATCATGTGGGAAGAATTCAGGATCAGCCTCATGATCTGGAAGATACAGCAACACCACCATCTGATGATGATAAAAAATCAGAAGCTAGCAAGGCAGGAAGTAAACATAGTTTGCTCCTCCTCTTGAAAAATTGGCCCTTTTTGTCAGCTATGATAGTCTACTGCATCTTCAGTTTTCTAGGGACGGCCCATTTGGAGGTATGCCTTCAACCATGTAATTTTCAATGCTATGAATGATTTACTGCAAACCTGTGGGGATGATGTTAAAAGTAAACCATCGAAGTTGTTAAAATTATTACCTTTTTTTTACATTGGTTTAATTATATGATTCATCTCATCCCTTATCAGTGTAACTTCACCGACGTAAGCCACTGTCGTTACTTGTTTTTTGTCATACGTCAACCTGAACTCCTCTTCTTGCGAAATTAAGGTTTTATCTTTGTGGGGCGTCAGTCCAAGAAGTTATGGAGGGTTGGATTTATCAACTGATGATGTTGGTAATGCCCTTGCAGTATCAGGTATACACCTTGTGCTTAAAATGCTTACTTCTAATCTTCATCAAAAGAATTTGCTATCAAGCATGCTAAGGTTAATTGGTTCAGTTCTCTTAGTTCTTTTTAGTTCTTTCCTCTTTGTTCATTAAGAGGTCTGATTGATGTATTTTGGGTTTGTTAGGGATCATGTAAAATGAATGGAGAACAAAATGTTTTTGGCGGCTTGTGAACCCTCAAGTAGCTTATTATGGATCCCGTTATATTCCTAGTGCATATTTACTGAAGTGATTGTACCTTTAGCAGTATGTGTAGAGTACTATACTGATTAGGAAGTTGATAGATATCCCATGAGGTTTTACCTGCCACCTTGCTATTGACTCATCAACTTCCTAGAGCACTACGGCTGTTACCAATTCGGTTGGTATTAGCTGTCCAATTTAGCTACCTATTATTAAAGCTCATCTAGGCACCCCTTTCTGCTTGTGTAATCGAATCTTATTTGGTATCAAGAAAACATGTGTAGTGACAAATATAATCATAAGATTTTTCGGTGTTTATAACTATAGCATCTGTTGTGATCGAGAATCTTTCTATCATCTGCTAGTGTTATTCATCCTCTGATATGTTTCTTTCTAAATGATTGTAGGAGCGGGGTTATTATTGTATCAAATGTTGTTGTACCCGCTCATCGAGAGGGCTTTTGGGGTTATCCAACCTGTACGCATTGGAGCTGTATGTCTGAGGAAGTATTACGTATATAAGAGAAGTTCATAACTACTAAATTTCAGCTATGACATTACTGATGAATCTTGCTTTTATATGAAGGTTATTATTATTGCATTGGTGTCAGGTTATCCATTCCTGTCTCTATTATCTGGCTGGATACTGTATCTTCTGATTGATATTGTTACCATGTTGAGGATTGTGTTTTCGGTATGTCTCTCATTTAGCTCTGGTTGAACTTAATGCTATTGATTCCTGCATAGTACTATGTGTATGCACTCTCTAACTCTAAATGTAAGCAGGTGTCCATACTTACAGGATTGATACTCCTGCAAAATAGAGCTGTGGTAGGTCTTCTGACTTCTGTTTGAATTTGGATATGCTTTCTATCTAGTTGCTGCTAACTGCTAAGGTAGCTTAACATTTTATTTTTTGATTGACATATCAGAGCCAAGAATTAAGAGGAGCTGCTAATGGCCTTTCTATGTGTGCCACTTCGATCTGCAACGCTACTGCTCCTGCAACAGCTGGATTTATGTTAGTATTTTCTTTTCTTACAATACTTCCCTTGTCTCCGCCATTTATCCTGACGTCTTTTATCGTCTTTAGATGTTAGAGCGTTTTACTGTGAATTACTTGATTGAAAAAGCTTAGCACTGGGCTAGAACTAGGAGATATATTACGCTTTCATCGAGTTTTAGATGTTGAAACGATTATCACTAAGATAGGTGTGCTTGGCCTTGGCAAGTTGGCTCTTGCTAGGAACTTGATGAGATCATCAGACCAAGTAGTGTAAAAAGATGAAGCCTACTTGGCTACTAAGTACGTGCTGCCCTTCTACTATCTAAAATTCCACTATTTTGCAGACTAACTTGGGCACAGACTCGGCGGGACAGTCATTTCCTTCCTGGTATATATGTTTTCCAATTGTACATTCTGGCTGTCCTTACACATCTTTTTTTCCCATCGTTATGAACCAGTAATTAGTCAGTCTTTGAATTTTGGGATTTGATTACTTGGTAGTTTAACCTGTAGTTTAGCCTGCGACACTGTTGCACATCTAGGTTTGTATTGATTACTATTACAAAGTACCTTAAGATTGAACTCAAATTTTGTTGGATGACTGCAGGCAGTCACATGGTCTTCTTCATCCTTAATGTGATCACGTTGATTGGGTTCGGGATGACCTTCAAACCTTTTCTTGCTGAGCCTGTTCAAGATTTTTGCTAACGTCCTGAAAGTATTAGTTTCTGTGGTCTTCTTCAATATGTATGTAATCAATCTACCGTATGGGGTCTAGACGTGGAAAGTCCAAAATATATGAATACACTGATTAATAGTACATTATTACTATGTCGCAATTTTCTCAACTATTTAACAATAGTACCGTCTGGAACGGAACACCGGTCTTTTAGTGGAAGAAGTACTGTGTAGTTCAAAAGGCAGATTGTAGTGAGGTAAAGGATGCTCATAGTCTAGCTATCAAGGCGAGGAATTCTGAGCTTCCGCAATATTACTCTACTATTCTAACACACTAGTTATTTATTTTGCTCTAACTCATTTTTAAGAACCAAACTACACACTGCATCTCACTTATAAACCCATGAGATGGGCAATCAACACAAATGCACAAGATAAAATTTCAGTCTCTTATAACAAGGCTTGCTGGGAATCATATGGTAGCTAGTATTCTATTCTTCTTCAAATGTGTTACCTGAACAAAAGAATGTATCTACATATAATAGGTTGTAATTAAGCAGCTTCTTCGTAGAAGTGACAAACAATCAAACCACTTGCATGTCACGTTTTCCAGATTCATATCCATATGACAATAGATTATCATGATGCTGATTCACGAGTTATGTATTTTCTATAGTTTAGTTGACCAAGCAAAACGTAATGCCCGGCAACGTGCACATGTATGTATATCGTCGAAACTGATCGCACAAAGCGCCATTCCAACGTGTGACAATAAAACAATTAAGGTCAACCTGGAACAAGTATCGCGTTTTGCCTTATATAAGTAAATAAACCAAGCCAAATTGATGTGTCAACCTGTAATAATCTTCAAGTTGTTGTGCATTCTTCACTTTGGCAAACGTTTCGTATAGTAGACTATTTGTTGTGCATTCTATAGGAGTAAAATTTGTGGGTGTTTTGGAGTTAGCATTTTCTGAATATGATGAACCAAGGAGAAGCATTGCTGCTGAGCCAACATGTACACTACTATGAGAATTGTCCAGGATGCAAGGTGGATAAGGAAAAAGCAGAGAAATCAGGGCCGCCTTGGCTTCGTTTTTTCTTCATCTGGCTACTCGCTCTTTGTGCTTGTAAGTTGCCAACTTATACTAGTTTTAGTTCTTCAATATTAGTTGGTGTTACTGGTCAGTTGTCACATGCATGAGTAGATATATTGCTGTTTGAGAATAAGTAGCAAAGATGTTTAGCTATGCGCATAATTCACGTTCCTCATCATGCTGCAAACACAGTCAGAAGTACCATGCAAACTAGTCAAGTATAGTCATCTGTCCTCCTGAGCCTGTGATCACATTATATGCTTGCTACATTGGCTATTTCATCTGTAGAAGCTGACATTATTATACTAAAAAGTCTTTGTGCTTGGGGTTATCACAGCGTTGCCGACATCGTCCATCTTCCCTTACCTTTATTACATGGTATGCAAATTTCCTTCTGACAGCTTACTAATGTTCTATTCCTATCAGTGAGCAAGATCTTCTAACTGTATCTCAATTTTTAGATAAGGGACTTCCACATTGCAGAGAGGGAAGAAGATATTAACTTCTATGCTGGATTTGAAGGTCAGTGTGCGTCTTCATTTATGTTCGATGAGAATGTGGGAGAGATAATTTAGTTGAAGTTCAGAGTGTGATTTTGCCTGTGTTCACTGTGTTGAAGGATCCGCTTTTCTGATTGGGAGAACATTGACTGCTATTCCATGGGGACTGGTGGCTGACCGTTATGGACGCAAACCAGTCATGATTTTAGGCTGTATGGCAGTGTAAGGGCCTTGTAACTCTTCTATATCAAGAATGTTTTGCTGAAATGCAACTATTTCTCATATCTTATTTTCTTGGCAGAGTTATATTCAATACGCTATTTGGCTTGAGTACAAGTTATTGGATGGCACTTGCAACTAGATTTCTTGTCGGAGCTCTGTGTGGCATACTCGGGCCGATCAAGGTTTTTCCCCTGGGACTTCCATTGTTGCTGATTTGCTTATTGTCTTGCATTTGGCTCACCGAAAGTGCACAATGACAAAAATGACTACTGTCCTAATATCTTCTTTCCTACAAAGGGATTTAAGGTTCTGATACAGCATTCCTAGCAGCTGCTGAGTAGATCATATAAGATCAGTAATTCAGTATCCTTAGAAAGAGCAATGATGAACACTACTAAATTTACTTAAGTAGAATATGACTTTTAATTAGATCCTTGATAAATTTAGATTTGTTTGCAGTAATGGTTGATTATATTACTCACCGAACTTCCTATCACCCAGGCATATGTTACTGAAGTTTCTCGCAGGGAACATCAAGCTCTGGGCATGTCACTGGTAAGAATAGCATAGCAGTGTAACCTGGTATTGATTACTATGCTTGATGACATACATATGGTTCATAACTTCATTTCAGATCGGATCTGCATGGGGCCTTGGTTTGGTGGTTGGGCCAGCGATTGGTGGTTATCTGGCACAGGTACAATTTTTATCTAGTTAGTTGTAAGTCATACTACCCCTTGTCTTTGTTTCTTTCTGTATTATATCTCACAAATCTTTCACAGCCTGCAGAGAAGTATCCTCACATATTTTCCCATGAATCAATTTTTGGAAGGTAGAACAGTTCTTCCTTGTTTATTTCCTTGTGGTTATCTTTATAATGCTTTTGTCTCTTGAATCAATATGCCTGCAACGATTGATTGTAGGTTCCCATACTCCCTGGTTAATTTGGTCATCTCAATCTTCTCATTATTAGTGTGCGTTGCCAGCTTTTGGCTCCCGGTACGATCATCATCTCTGTCTTCCCTAAGAGTTTTTCCAATCTTTGTTTTTTCCTTCTACAAATTTTACACTATTTGTCTTGGATATATCCTTCTAGAGAAATTGGATGAAAAAAAAAAGTTTTACTGTTGTGTAGTTGAACTGAGTCAGTATCTATTACATGTTCAGTATAGTATATTGTTTGGTTTATACTTGTGCAGGAAACATTGCACATGCATCATGATGGAAGAAGAATTCAGGATCAGCCTCATGATCTGGAAGATACAGCAACACCAGCATCTGATGATGATAAAAAGCCAGAAGCTAGCAAGACAGGAAGTAAACATAGTTTGCTCCTCCTCTTGAAAAACTGGCCCTTTATGTCAACTGTGATAGTCAACTGCATCTTCAATTTTCAAGGGATGGCCTTTTATGAGGTACTATAATGCCTCCGACAATGTAATTTTCAATGCTATGAATAATTTACTGCAAACCTTTGGGGGATGTTAAAAGTAAACCTTCAAAGTTGCTAAAACCATTGCCTTCTGTTTGACATTGGTTTTAGACGATTCCATCTCATCCCTTATTAGTGTAACCTCACAGACGTAAGCCACTCTCATTACTGTTTTTTTGTCATAAGTCAACCTGAACTCCTCTACTCTTCTTCTGAAATTAAGGTTTTCTCTTTGTGGGGCGTCAGTCCAAGAACTTTTGGAGGCTTGGATTTATCAACTGATGATATTGGTAATGCGCTTGCAGTATCAGGTATACACCTTGTGCTTAAAATGCTTACTTCTAATCTTCTTCAAAAGAATTTGCTATCAAGTATGCTAAGGTTGGTTCAGTTAGTTGGTTGTATCTTTTGCAGTATGTGTAGAGTCTATAATGATTAGGACGTCGATAGATAACATCCCATGAGGTTTTGCCTGCTGCCACCTTGATATTATCTCATCAACTTCCTAGAGTACCACGGCTGTTAATTACGGTGGTTGGTTTTAACTGTCCAATTTAGCTACCTTTTATTTTAAGCTAATCGAGGCACCCCTTTCTGCTTGTGTAATCGAATGTTATTTGGTATTAAGATTTGTCTGTGTATATAACTATAGCATCTGTTCTGATCTAGAATCTTTCGATCATCTGCTAGTGTAATTCATCCCCTGATATGTTGTTTCTTTTAAATGATTGTAGGAGCGGGGTTATTACTGTATCAAATGTTGTTGTACCCACTCATCGAGAGGACTTTTGGGGTTATCCAACTCGTACGCATTGGAGCTGTATGTCTGATGAAGTATTGCATATATATCGAAAGTTCATAACTGTTAATTTTCAGCTATTGAACTTTACTGATTGATCTTGTTTTTATCTGAAGGTTATTATTATTGCATTGGTCTCGGGTTATCCTTTCATGTCACTGTTATCTGGCTGGAGACTCTATCTTCTGATTGATGTTGCTACCATGTTGAGGAGTATGCTTTCGGTATGTCTTTCATTTAGCTCTGGTTGGACATATTTGCTATTGATTCCTGCATAGTACTACTATGTGTATACACTCTTCTAACTCTAAAAGTAAGCAGGTGTCCATAATTACAGGATTGATTCTCCTGCAAAATAGAGCTGTGGTAGGTCTTCTGACTTCCGTTTGAATTTGCATATGCTTTCTATCTAGTTACTGACTTGCTGCTAAGGTAGCTTGATATTATATATTTCGGTTGACATATCAGAGCCAAGAACTAAGAGGAGCCGCTAATGGTCTTTCTATGTGTGCGGATTCATTCTGCAGCGCAGCTGCTCCTGCTGCAGCTGGACTTATGTCAGTATTTTCTTCTCTTACAATACTTCCCTTGTCTCTGCGGTTAATTCTGACATTTTTATCGTCTACTAAGTACGTGCTGCCCTTCTACTATCTAAAACTCCACTATTTTGCAGACTAACCTGGGCAGAGTCTCGGCGGTACAGTCACTTCCTTCCTGGTATGTTTTCTGATTGTACATTCTGACTGTCCTTAGTCCTTGCATCTTTTTTTCCCATCGTTATGAACCTGTAACTAGTCAGCCTGTTTATTTCCGGGCCAACCTCTCTGTTTTCTTAAACAAAGGTAAGGTTGCGCAAATCCCGACCCCAGGTACCCCCATTGAATGAGGATTTACACTCGGTTGTTGTTGTTGTATTACTAGCAGTTCAGCCAGGCTGCGACATTTAATATCTATATATATTTTATCCACTATATCTGTTCAGTGTTTACAGTTGCACACTAGTTTTTATTGATTACAAAGTACACCTTAAGATTGAACTCAATTTTTGTTGGATGATTGCAGGCAGTCACATGGTCTTCTTCTGCCTTAATGTGATCACGTTGATTGGGTTCGGGCTGACCTTCAAACCTTTTCTTGCTGAGCCTGATCAAGAGTTTAGCTAACTTCCTGAAAGTATTATGAGTTTCTTTGGTCTTCTTCATTCTTCAATATGTATGTAATCAATCTACCGAAGGGTGATACTACCTTATGTTGTCATATATTCATATTCGAGAAAAATTTGTGTGAACCCGTTTCATATATGTGACTGGGTCATTGTGTGAGAGAGCTCATTATTGTGTAGCCGGGGGTCGAGGAATCATTATTATATAGTCGATGAGTTATTAATACACAATCTCATATGTGAAACGGGTTTACACAATTTTTTTTGCTTCATATACATACAATTCTGCTTCACTTGATATAAGTAAACGACATGTACTGATATACTGATCTATATACACCTAGAATAGAATAAAATAGGAGTATAAAAATTACAGTCCTGAAAAGAATGTGTATTTTATTGATTTGAATGTTTTGAGATAGCTTAGGGCCTGCTTAATGGTCTGTTTCTTGTTTCTTTCTTTTAAAAAGTATTCCAATAGATGATCGGTTCATCAGCTATCACAAGAGACCCACTAATATGTGTCAGAATTTCTTTTCCGAATTATATTTTGGTGCTTTGTTGTTTCTTGTTTACCTTTAGTTACTAGTGGCACAATTCTTTTGTTTTGTTCTGTTTATACGGAGAATTTTCATGTTAACTTTTTGGTTTTCAAATAATCAAGTGTCACACTTGCATGGCCCCTTGACAACTTAAGAATTTAAGAGAGCTTTTATTTACACAACCGCATTCCAAAGTTCCAGCTGAATCATTGAATCTAATTCCTAAAGAAATAAATGCAGACAAGCCGCCCTGCTTAGCCCAACATGTAGCATGATTTATTGTAAGTTATGTTACACGGACACTCTTTTTAGATGTCATGTTTGTTACGGGACACGAGACTAGAATTATTAAATTACATTAGATATTGATAGATCTATCATAATTCATAAGGGTCTCCTACTCGATAGTATTGATGTCTCTATATCTCTCTTCTCCCTTTACAAAGTTATACGGAGTACAATATTCTATACAATGGCTTAGAAAAATTAGAAGGATAGGGCTGGCAGGCCACCGAAGGGTATACCGAATAATGTCCGACACGACAAGGACACAACGCGCGAGTGAAGTGTCATGTTCCACTGCTACGGTGCTACCTAATTTGTAAGATGCACTTTTAGAGTTGGGTGTAAACAAATCAAAATAGACCATTAGATATGATAAAAGAATTGAGTGCCTCTCCTTTAGATTCTTTACGTGCGTACCACCAGTTCGCGTTCACCACCTTGCTATTTCTTGCTTCACGTGGCTATATACGGAGTATGGTCTATAATATATGCATATTATAATATTAGACGTTGAACCATTTATATATGCCTTAGTTTGAGTTTGGACTTTGGAATTTGCGACATTATTACATTGCAAGTACTACTCGCAAGATGTTGGAAGAAAGAGATGTATTGTTGTTGAGACAAGAGTACTACGTTGAGAACTGCCCGGGATGTAAGATTGATAGAGAAAAAGCAGAGAAAAATGGTCCCCCTTGGCTTCATTTTTTCTTCGTCTGGCTACTGGCTCTTTGTGGTTGTAAGTTGCAGCAAACCTCTTCAACTTTCTGTTTCTTTCCTTTTCTTTTGGAAGCTGTTTGTGTGTCTAGTAATGATGGTATTGGTTGATTTCTGGAGAGTGGTATGTAGGAGGAATGTAATCGATTAATGATCGAAAGCTATCTTGTTTGCACAAGTTGTACTAATGTAGTCCGCGAAACAAGCAGATGTAACCATGTTTCATGATTGCACCCAAAATATGGTGCCTACAACCCTCTCATGAGTACATGTTCAACCGCGCATTGATCACATTTTGGTCACAATTATTGTTTTTCCATTTTTGGGTGAGAATGAGGATTGGAATGTTAATCATCTCTTGTTTGGTGTTATCTCAGCCTTGCCAATCTCATCGATATTCCCTTACCTCTATTACATGGTATGCACATATTGAATAATGTTCTGCGGGTTTGCCTATATCTAGTGTGTGTATATTTGTAATATGATCATCAAGCAGCAGGCCTTTAAACCCTGGATCTCAATGTGTAGATAAGGGACTTCCATATTGCAGAGAGGGAAGAAGATGTTAATTTCTATGCTGGCTTCGAAGGTGAGTCCTATCTGCCTGGCGCCTGCATTTGCATCTTAGAAGAGTGAAAACACATAACTTGCATTGGCCCTCAAGAGTTAATCAGTGTGATATTTCTCTCTGTGTCAAAGGATCTGCTTTCATGATTGGAAGAACTTTGACGGCTGTTCCATGGGGAATGGTGTCTGATCGTTATGGACGGAAACCTGTCATGATTTTTAGCTCCTTGGCAGTGTTAGTGCCTGTTGTCTCTCCCTTAAAAGAAGCTTTTGTTGAGACTACTTACTCATACAACAATTTGTTACATCTTATGTTCTTATCTGCAGAGTTATATTCAATACGCTGTTTGGCCTGAGTACGAGTTATTGGATGGCACTTGCAACTAGATTTCTTGTCGGAGCTCTGTGTGGCATACCAGGGCCTATCAAGGTTTGCCCTTGGACCTTTTTTCCCCTGATGATCAGTTTGCTCATAAAGGACCACAGATGCTCTAATTTATAGGGGCTTGCCAGCTTTTCACATGTGGACTAGAATCAGTTGGATATGTTTGCTCAGTCTGACACCATTGACATCGTTCAATTCATCCCACTTTTCTGTGAAATTTCGTTGGCTATGACTTCTAGAAGACCAGATGGTATGTTGTAACACATGAAAGTGCGAAGTTGTGTATGTAAGCCTAACCTGTAAATTCGCAACCTCAATCAGATGGAGAAGAGAATACCAGGTTTCCTAATTGGAGCGGAAACTTTTTCATCATGAACCTTATTTCTCGAGTCTTTGGTTCAACATAAAGACCCTTGTGTCTGCAATGATGCTTCAGTTGTATATTGCTTTCTGAGCTTCTATTCATCCAGGCATATGCTGCTGAAGTTTCTCCCAGAGAACATCAGGCTCTGGGCATTTCAATGGTAAGAATACCCTCTATCCCATGGATTGATTGCTTGATTTGTCTATAGATTGTTGAGTAGTGCTTGATGACACATATGCTTAATGTCAGGTTAGTTCTGCTTGGGGCGTTGGTTTGGTCATTGGGCCGGCAATTGGTGGTTATCTAGCACAGGTGCATTCATCTTTTGGCTTACAACATTCTTTGATGTGTATCTGTGCACTGTAGTGATTTCTTGAATCAAGCGTAGTCATCACGCTACTTCAGCACCATTCAGCTTTTCACAAGGGAGTCTTCATATATTGTTCATATTAGACAAGTATATGTTAATTCATGAATAGGTTCCCCTTATTCTTGGAAAACTTCTCTTCAGTTTGTTTATTTCATATACATGACATTAACTCATGATCTCATCACAGCCTGCGGATAAGTATCCTGGTATATTTGCTCATGATTCAATATTTGGAAGGTAAATGAGCTTTTTCATTTTTCCTGTTTCATGAGTTTATCATTTCATCATACTTTCATCCATTGACTTATAAGGGTTACAATGATTCACTGCAGATTCCCCTACTTCTTGGTGAATTTGTCCATTTCGCTCTTCTCACTGGTCGTGTGCATTGCCTCCTTCTGGCTTCCGGTATGATCCACTTCTCTCATCTGTATATGTTGGAGACTCCAATATTTAGTTGTCTTTCTTCTCTCTTTAATTAACGTGCTGCAGAATTATCTTTGATTAGTTTGTTTTTAGAAGCAAAATACATGAAAAATGGTGTTACACAATGTATCCTGCAATTAACTATGTGCACTGTGCAGTACTTATTCATGTTTAAGAGTCGTTTGAGTTTGGTCTATTTGAGCTCTTTTGTAAGCTTATATAACCTTAGCATGGATTACATAGTTTAAGACTAGAAGTGCCAAGAGAATGTCCATATGCAATGTCATGGACATTGCATTTTCTATTTTTGTTTGGCATTGAACTGGTACAGGAAACACTGCACACTCATGGTTGTAGAAGAATCCAGGACCAGCGTAATGATCTGGAACATACTGCTGCAACTGCATCGGATGGTGATGAAAAACCACACAATAACAAGGCAGGAAGTAGAAATACTTTGCTTTGCCTTTTAAAAAACTGGCCCTTTATGTCAGCTGTCACAACTTACTGTGTTTTCCAGCTACATGATATGGCCTATGCAGAGGTACGATTCATGCTTTCCAATACTACAAAACTGTTGCTAACTCAAGGGGAAAATCTTAATTTGATTGCTGATAAACCTTGTAGGATGTCAATTGTCTAGCATTGGTTGTAGTTGAGTGCTTAGTTTTCTTGCGGTCGTACTCAGACCTGAATAACGACCTTTGAGTGTGTATTTCCGAAAATAAGGTATTCTCGCTATGGGGTGGCAGTCCAAGAAGTCTCGGAGGCTTGGGTTTATCAACTAACGATGTTGGTCAGGCGCTTGCATTATCAGGTATTAAAGTGCTTAGTTAATTTCTTAAATCAGGTATGTACTATGTAGTAAGCTTGCTGGTTAAGTTTTTGCTATTTTTTCTTGTGGTTCATACAGAGTTCTCTGTTACGATTGACTTCCAAGATGTGAGAAATGAATATGTAGGCTGCTTGTAATTCATTATGTCCTTGCAGAATTTCTAAAGTTGATTGTTGTATTTCGTCTGTTTGTTTTCAAGTTCAAAAAATACTGGCAATTTGGTTTTAGCAGCCACTTAGCTGATATTTCATCGGCCTCTTATATTCTGTGGTCACCTAGACAGCTGCGTCTGTAGGTGATGAGTATTCCTGCTTCAAGAAGCATTTGCAGTAATCAATATGTCTGTGCTGATCATTCCAGCACTTGACCTGTTTGAGAGTGCTCGTATCATATGCAGTACTTAGTGTAAATCATACTCTGATATGTTTCTACCTCAATGATTGCAGGGGCGGCGTTATTATGCTACCAATTGTTGTTGTACCCAACTTTTGACAAGGCTTTTGGGCCAGTCTCAGGTTTACGCATTGGATCAGTATGTCTATTGAGATTTATCATCATGATTGCAGTACTTCCTATCTACGAAACTGTACTGATCAATCTTCCTTTCACATGAAGGTGTTTAGTATCGCATTGCTGTCAATATACCCCTTCATGTCTAATTTATCTGGTTGGAGCCTTCATCTTCTGATTGATATTGCTTCCGTGTTGAAGAACGTGCTTTCGGTATGCTGACCATTTCAGCTCTTGTGGGATGCCATAATTGTTATTCCAACATTATGTTGTGCACTATCTGACTCTGAAAATGGGCAGGTGTCTATCCTTACTGGACTAACTCTCCTGCAGAACAGAGCTGTGGTTAGTTTTTAAACTACCAGTTGAGCTTGCATATTCTTCATTTCTATTAGTTACTGTGACATTTACTTTATCCTTCAAATCCCATATCAGAGCCAAGAACTACGAGGAGCTGCAAATGGTCTAAATCTAAGTGCCATGTCGTTCTGCAAAGCACTTGGTCCTGCTGCAGCTGGATCCTTGTAAGTATTTGCTTCTGTTATGACACTTGCCTTTAATCCCCTTGTGATTTGACTGAAATCTTACTTGGCTATGTTACTATGTCTTCCACCTTCTACCTGTTTGCAGACTAACATGGGCCGAGACTCGTAAGGAAAGTCACTTCCTTCCAGGTAAGTTGCATTATTGTTGTCCCATGACATTTTTCTTTATTTACTTGTACAGTTACGTTGTACTGCATCAAACTAGATGATAGACGTATATAACTGTTGTGTCATATAGGTCTGGGCCTTTGGGGTTATGACTTACGGAATATGAAGTATCCGTCGAATCACACTCAATGTTGTTACTTGATTTGCAGGGACTCACATGGTTTTCTTCATTCTTAACGTGATCGAGTTTACTGGGTTCGCAATGAGCTTCAAGCCCTACCTTACTCATCCAGCTCAAGATTATAGTTAGCTTCTCCTTGTTCACAGTTCACGCTTTCTCGAAAGATAGTCGAGACAGAGGCATGACATGTATTTACCTACAGGATGAAATTCATGTCAATGGAGGTGGCACAAGAATACCCATGCCTGCATCCTGAAGGGTTTTGATGTCACTATCTATTCAACATTTTGTCCTTGGAATTGGTGTAAGAGCTGATCACTGTAACACATTTGGACTATTGGAGCTAGAATCTATTGAGACTCTAAAGCCTCTGCAGGATAAACCAATTTAGCCTCCTCTCAAGATACATTCCTAGTTAATGCACACCGAGCAATAAACAATCCCTTGAGTATTTTTTATTATTATTTTCTTTTATGACGTTTTTCCTTTAATTTAGTGTAGGGAGCAAAGTTGGCGTCAAAGTTAAGTGATAAATTTTTTGCTTCATACATGAGATTAGGTGTTACAGGTCATTAATTGTTTACAAAATGGGTTACTAGCTAATAACTACTCGAAGGGTTACATATAATATAGAATCTTATATATGAAATGAGTTCATACAATTTTTTGTGATGTGTAGTCAATATTGTGATGTACTCACGGGTGTTGAGCACCAAAATATAAAAAAGTAAGGGTGTAAACAGGTAGTGTAATTTTATCACAAACCATAATTTTCCTGTAATTTTCAACTCTTTTCTATTTCCATTAGAAATTAAAATTGCTTTGTCTGGTTTACTAGCAATTATATATGGTACACATAAGTATTTTGGTTTAAACCGGTAGATTGGTTCAATTATATATTACTTTGGATAAAGAAAAAATTGGTAAGCTATTACTTTGGATAATTAGTGGATTGAGTCATCTCAAGTGCGAATTATTAGCGGTTGGATAATTTCAAGTAAGGAACAATTTACATTTCAACATTAAAAAAGAAATCATTTAGGCCCCGGTTTATTAATTTTACGGCAGTGAATAATATAATTTATGTTAAATTTATAAAATAAGATGTCACGTTTTCGTTATTTATATACAAACAGACAAACGTTTTCTTAAATTATTCCATATGTTTCAAAAAAATAATTATTATTCTATATTCATACAGTATTCAGATCCAAAGTGCTGCAACAATCACCGTACCGAAGTTTAAACAAATGCGCATGCACATCACAGTAGATTATTTTGTAAACGTAAATGGGCACATGTCTACCGTCTAAGTTGACAGCACGAGACGTTATTCCAATGTGTAAACCTCAAATAAATCGAAATCGATGCAACTTGAGCAACGTGCTGCTTGCCAAATTTTCGTAAACTAAGCCGAAATTATGTCAACCAACCTCTACTATTTAGTCTCTCACTGAAATCTACTTGTTGTTTCATTCTTCAATTTCCCAAATATTTTTTTTTAGTAGACTAGTTGTACGTAGTGAACTGTTGTGGGTGTTCTTTGAGTTAGCTGTTAGCATTTTGCAAATGTTGGACCAAAGAGATGAATTGTGCCCAGGATGTAAGATTGAGAAGGAAAAAGCAGAGAAAACAGGGCCACCTTGGCTTCATTTTTTCTTCATATGGCTACTCACTCTTTGTGGTTGTAAGTTACAAACTAACTTTTTTAACATTGATTAGTTTTATGTGATCAAAGCACTTTGAGTTCTTAGTTCTATGTGATCAAACCAGCATGCATGATATAGTGTTTTCAAAAGCATGGCTTACTTACTTCCTTTAGACTAACTAACATGAGGTAGATTATTGCTTCAATGGTATGCTAAAAATATAAAATTGTTAAAGTGTGTGTTGTGGTGACTAGTTGTCCCATATTTGTTGTATCTAGAGGCTTAGAGGTGTTTATAAGTGAATGTGCCCTCCACCCATTGCCAATTGGTTTTGGGTTGGATCTCACAAGCTTGTAATACCTCCTTGTGGGCCGAGTTTAACAAAAAACTTTGTATTTCTCCTCTTAATTTTGCGTGCTTACCGGTAAACTATATATACAGCTAGCCCTAAAAAGGATTAATAGGACAACCTATACTACCAAGGATATATAATAATGGTGGGTCGACCAAGTTTGTCTAAGGCTGTATGATGACCTTCGCTGCATAAAGAAGGGTGTTACACTTTTACAGAAAGGGTACAAGGGTTGAGCAGGGTTGGCTAGTAGGATAGATGATACTACGATGTATAGTTCAATCTTATTATTATTTTTCTTTTTTTAAATCATTTTGAAAAATGATAATGTTGGGAATGTAGTCCCACAAATACAAAAGAGAAGAGTTTAATGGTAAATAAAGGCTTAGAAGGCTACTCCTATGTCAATTAGTTTTGGATAGGCCCAAGTGTGGTTGATACACATAGTGCATTTGGATAAATTTGGATTACGATAGTTTGATTTCATCCAATTTTGAGCTCATTCGATCCGTTTTTTAAAAGTGAAATATTGGTTAAAGAATGGGAGTTATGGTATCTGGGAGGAGTGTAAGACTAACCATGAGTACATGTTTAACTACTTTGATTGATTTGAAGTGACAATGTAGTACTGATTATGTTGTGAGCAATATGATGTTGTTACCTATCCTATTCTCTTCTTCTTTTTTGGGTGAGAATGGTGATTGTAATGTTAACAATCTCTTTTTTGTTGTCATGACAGCCTTGCCAATCACATCTATCTTCCCTTACCTCTACTACATGGTATGCACATTTCTTTTCGAGTAACAATCCAGAATCGACGCTATAATAGTATAATTTAATCATGTTCAGCGCTTGTATCGTATGTATTAATGTATACCATACCTGTAATGCAATCATCAAGGAGCAAGGCCTTGTAACCCTGGATCTCAATGTGTAGATAAGGGACTTCCATATTGCAGAGAGGGAAGAAGATATTAATTTCTATGCTGGCTTTGAAGGTAAGTACTATTTCCCTGAATTAGCGTCTTGAAAGTGAATATAACTTGGTGCTAAGATATTCATTCTGATAGTGCTCTTGGTGTCAAAGGATCTGCTTATATGATTGGAAGAACTTTGACGGCTATTCCGTGGGGAATGGTTTCTGATCGTTTTGGACAGAAACCTGTCATGCTTTTTAGCTCCTTCGCAGTGTTAGTGCCTGTTAACTCGATCTCCTTTAACAAAATCTTTTTTGTTGGGATTACTTACTAAGTTGCTAATACGACGATTGTTGTATCTTATGTTTTTGTCAGAGTTATCTTCAACACGCTTTTTGGCTTGAGTACAAGTTACTGGATGGCTCTTGTAACTAGATTTCTTGTCGGAGCTCTGTGTGGCATACTTGGCCCTATCAAGGTTTGTCCTGATGTCGAATATCCCGGGACCTTTAATTGTTTCTCCCATTCTATTTGATTGACTCATAAGAATTACAGAAGACGGTAAAATGACTAAGATGAGCAGATCTTCTATGACTAGTCATTGTTTTTCTTCTCTATGCTTCCCCACGTAGGAACGAACTGAAATCCTAATACTGCATTCCTAGCAACTGTTTATTAGATAAACAGGAATGATCAGAGCTAAATATTTTCAATGGTCCTATAAGTTGGAATTATGTTGGCTTTGACTTCTTGAAGATACGATGGTAAGTGCTAAGTTGTGCGACTACGTAAGCCTAGTATGCATATTTCTAAACCTGAATAAGATGAAGCTCAAGAAGCATACCAGGTCTCCTAATTGGACACTTTTTCATCATGACTCCATACTCTTGATGAGTCCTTGGTTCATCAAAATACATGTTAGCAAGTTAAATTTTCTGCTGAAGGTTCTGTGTCATCTCCTTTCTTTCCACATACTAATATAGATGTTCTGTGTCAACACCTAGCGTTGGCTGCAATGATGCTGTAGTGGTTATATTGCTTTCTGAGCTTCTATTCACCCAGGCATATGCTGCTGAAGTTTCTCCCATGGAACATCAAGCACTGGGCATGTCAATGGTAAGAAATTAAGAATACCTTATAGTGATATTGGCTTGAAGTTTCTGATGATTGCTGAATAGTACGTACTTGATGACACACATTTGCCGAATAGTACTTGATGAGACACATTTGCTTTAATTTTATTTCAGATCAGTTCTGCTTGGGGCATTGGTTTGGTCATTGGGCCGGCGATTGGTGGATACCTAGCACAGGTACAGTCATCTTTTGGTTTACATCATTCGTTTAGTGCAGTGGTAACGATAGTCGGATGATCAAGCATAGGCATCACGCTACTTCGTAAACATTCTACTTTTATACTAGCAAGTACCAGAATATGGCTCCAATATATATTCTTCATTTTGTATGTTCATATTTCTTGTTCCAATATTCTTGTGCAACCTCTCCTGTGTTTTTTAATCTCATATATTGTTATAATTCATTATCTTCTCACAGCCTGCGGACAAGTATCCTGGTATATTTGCTCAGAATTCAATTTTTGGAAGGTAAATAGGTTGTTGTCCTTCTGTTCATGTGTTTATCCTTTCGTCAAACTTTTATTCAATGACTTATTGACTCATTGTGGCTACAATAATGCATGTAGGTTCCCCTACTTCTTGGTGAATTTGTCCATTTCGCTCTTGTCATTGGCCGTGTTCATTGCCTGCTTCTGGCTTCCAGTATGATCCACTTCTCTGTCTCTATTGGACACTCCAACAATTTGTTTCTTTATTTTCCCTTTATTGTGTGCAATGTAAAAATTGATTGTCTTTGAAAAGTTTGTTTTACAAGGACTGCATGAGAATGGTGTGTAGCTTGCAATTAACATACGAGCCCATGTTTTAAGAATTGTTTGAGTTTGGCCGAATTGAGTGCTTTTGTAAGCTTAGCGTATCATTGAATCTAAAATTGAGCTCTTTTGTATAAGTAAGATTTAAGCCATCTTAGATATTCATGGTGAGATTATTTGTCAGACTTTCTGCATTTTCGGGGCACAGAGCAATTCTAGCAGATAGCAGAATAGATGATTTTACAAAATATAAAATCTCTTCAATCAAGTACCATTTGTACGCGGAACAATATTCTTTTGTAAGTTTTGTGCCACACTGTTGTGTACTTTGAAGTCCTATGTCCCAGCTTTTGGGTTCAGCATGACGTAAGTTCACAGGCCGAATTACATTGTTGAAGTCACAGACTCAAGAGATTGTACGTTTGCAACATCATAACATTACTTATTATATTCTTGTGCTGTTATAGGAAACAATTCACACTCATGGCTGTAGAAGAATTAAGGAGCAGCGTAAGGATCTGGAAGATACCGCTCCAATTGCACTGGAGTGTGATGAAATCCCGCACAATAACAAGGCAGGAAGTAATAATAAGTTGCTTCACCTTTTGAAAAACTGGCCCTTTATGTCAGCAGTCATAATTTACTGTGTTTTTCAGCTACATGATATGGCGTATGCTGAGGTACGATGATGCTTTTCAATACTTCAGAACTATTTCTAACTCGAGGGAGAATTTTGATTGATCATAAACCTGTAGGATGTCAATTTCTCGAGCATTGGTTGTAGTTGTCTCTTTTTTTTTAAAAAAAATACCAATTATGTTGCCTTATTTGTCATTGCTTCGTTTTCCTACCATTGTACTCAGACCTGAATGATGACCATTGAGTGTGTATTTCCAAAAATAAGGTATTCTCGCTATGGGGTGTCAGTCCAAGAAGTTATGGAGGCTTGGGTTTATCAACTGATGATGTTGGTCAGGCGCTTGTATTTTCAGGTATATAACTGCTTAATTGTTTATTTAATCAGGTATGAAGCAGGTTAATACTCGTTTGACTATTTACTCTTTTTTACTTTTCAAATTGTTCATACAGAATTCTCTGTTACGATTGATTGCCAAGATGTGAGAAATGAAGCATTTACTGTTTGTTTATGGTCATAATAAACATGGAGGATCAAAATTATATGTTGCCTGCTTGAAAGTCATTCCATCCTATTATTCATGTGCTTCTTCTATTCTGTGGTCACCTGAACAGCCAATTCTGTAGGTGGGTTTTTGAGTGTTGTTGTTTCAAGTAACATTGCAGTAACTAGTATATGATTTTGCTAATTGATCTAGCTCTTGACCTGATCAAGAGTCTGTTATCAAATGCAGTACTTGTGTACATCATACTCTGATACGTTTTCTCCCTCAACGACTGCAGGGGCGGCTTTATTGTTGTATCAATTGTTGTTGTACCCAATTTTTGATAAGGCTTTTGATCCCGTCTCAGGTTTACGCATTGCAGCGGTATGTCTATTTAGCAAAATATCCATTGTCATAATGAATATTGTCTGCCATACTGCATGTACTGATTGATCTTCCTTTTACATGAAGGTGTTTAGTATGGCATTGTTGTCAGTTTATCCCTTCATGTCTAAATTATCTGGTTGGAGACTTTATCTTCTGCTTGATACTGCTTCGGTGTTGAAGAATGTGTTTGGGGTATGTTTCCCAAATAAACTCTTGTTGAACGTGTTACTGTTTATGCCAAGTTTCCAACATGATGTATACTTTCTGGTTTTATGGGCAGGTGTCAATCCTTACTGGACTGTCTCTCCTGCAAAATAGAGCTGTGGTTAGTTTTTGAACTACTAGCACACCTTGCATATTCTTAATTGCTAGTATGATGTTTATTTCATCCTTTAAATCCCATATCAGAGCCAAGAACTAAGAGGAGCTGCTAATGGTCTGTCTCTAAGTGCCATGTCGTTCTGCAGAGCAGTTGCTCCTGCTGCAGCTGGATCCCTGTAAGTATTTGTTTTCCTTATGACGAAACTTCCTTTTATTCCCTTCATTCTTCTAAGAGTTATCGTCTTTCGGATTCTAGAACACTACCCTGAAGTTGGTTAGATAAAATTTACGCTTTGTCAATGAGTTCGAGCTGTCTGCATTAGGTTTTTTTTCCCTATGGAAATGGATTTATCTGATAGGGGGATTTCGGAATGAGATGTGTGCTTAGCCTTGGTAAATTAGCGCTGCTATTTTTACTCGTTTAATTTTTCGCAGTTCTGAATCGAAATAGGTTTGAGTTGCTGACCGGATCTTACTTGGCTACTCAGGCTAGTGGCTACACTTCTAACCTTCTACCTGTTTGTTTGCAGGCTAACATGGGCTGAAACTCATCAGGAAAATCGCTTCCTTCCAGGTATGTTGTCCCATGGATCTGTAAATCGAACCTTAGCTTGCTGATATATGTATGTAACTGTTGTGCCATATAAGTCTATCAGTCTGGGTTATGATTCTTATGAAGTATCCTTCGAATCACACTCAATGTTGTCAATTTATTTGCAGGAACTCAGATGGTCTTCTTCGTTCTTAACGTGATCGGGTTTACAGGGTTTGCTATGAGCTTCAAGCCTTTCCTTGCTCATCCAGCTCAGAAATTCAGCTAGCTTCTCCTTGTTCTGTTGTTCACAGTTGACGATTTTTTTTGAAGAACCAAAGCTAAAGATAGTCGAGACAGATAATCGTATACCAAAGACTTGTTGAATATACCTTCTCTCCTCTTAGCCTCGTAGGACTTGGAGGGGAGATTAATTCTTGTTATCTGATATTCTGTTCTGTGAGTTTGGCTGTACCTGTAAAAGAGGTGCCATATCTTGCTACATTATTTACTTCATTTTGGCAATATGATTCCTTTTTCTTGAAATTATGTTCTGTGGTAACTCACTATATGAACCTATACTTGTACCAAATTTAAATTAATGAACATACTGAGCATTAAACGGAAAATTATATCAAACATTCGAGTGTATCTAATAATGCACATCCGTATTTGTAATTGATGTTTTTTTTGATAGCATTTGTAATTGATGATTAAGTGTTGAGTCTTAATTATTTTTTTTTATATTGTATTGAGCCTAAAATGAGAGATAAAAACAAAGATGGCAAATTTTATCATTAACCCGTATAAACTACCCTTCTCTCTCCTCCATCAACTAAGGCCCTGTTTGGCAAATTCAGAATCCGCTCTTTTTAACATATCTTGTCCTTTTCGATTACCCAAATATCGGCCAGCAGGAGGGTCATATAATTTTTTTCCCCAAGGTGAGCTAAGAATTGATCGAGCCAAATGGTTTCCTACTACTTGGTGAACAAATTATTATTTATTTACCAGTGGGCTAACACCTCTTGGGTATATAAGCGTCTTGTTTATAACAAAACATTCAAAGCACATACATGTCACGTTTGGGTAATTTATACACAAATAGACAAACGTTTTCTTAAATTATTCCTTTTACGCTTTCTTATTCACTGATCAAAGTGTTGCAAACCGTCACCGAAGTTCTAAACAAATGCGCATTCAAATCACAACGTATAAGGGGCACATGTCTACCGTCGAAGTTGACAGCGCAAGACGTCATTCCAATGTGTAAACCATATAAATCGAGGTCAATTAACCTGCAATATTTAGTCTCTCCTCACTGAAAGCTACCTTGTTACGTTGTTTCATTCTTCGCTTTCCCAAATATTTCTAGTTGTAGACTTGTAGTGGATTTCATATACTACCTACGTCTCAATTTATCCATAAGCTTTGAAATTGGCCAATTTACTTATAATTGACTATAATGTCCTTGTGTAATTGTGGGAAAGGGTAGTAATTAAGGCCCAAGTCGTCATTTTGCCAAAAAAGCCATACCAAATAAAGAAACCATAAGAACAAATTAACACGTCCAAAAAAGAAATACGCCGAGGATAAATTGAGACGGAGATTGTATATAAGAGTGCTTGAACTTTTGTGGGTCAGTGTTATTTGAGTTAACTAGCATTTTGCAAATGTTGGACAAAGGAGATGGATTGTGCCCAGGATGTAAGATTGAAAAGGAAAAAGCGGAGAAAACAGGGCCACCTTGGCTTCATTTTTTCTTCATATGGCTACTCGCTCTTTGTGGTTGTAAGTTATCAAACCAACTTTTTTCTTCATTCATTTTTTAACTTTTTTATGTATCTTCTTTAAGACATCTCTAAAGTATACTACAATTAAGCGTGCTTACCGTGCAGTAGTGTTATGATGTGTAAGTGTGTAACCACCTGGAATGTCATTTACTAACTTATAAAGCCCGTTTGAATAATATATTATGATGACCTCCACCGCAAATGGCGGGTGTTACAAAGTGGGTTGAGGGCAAGTGGGAAAGATGATACTATGATGTATAATTAGTTTGTGGTTAATCAAATAAAGGCTTAGACTCCTCATATTGCCAAATGCCAATTAGTTTTTGGGATGGAACCGCCTAAGTGTGGTTGTTTCTCCTCTCCATATATCTGGCTGCGGAGGCGGACAACCCAAGTTTTATTAGATAACAGCTGATAATTGAATCTTAAATCTAGGAAAGTTGAACTTTGGCACAGGGTTGATTCACATAGTGCATTTGGATAAATTTGGATTACGGTTGATTGATTTCATACAAATTTGAGCTCATTCGATTCGTTTTGTTAAGTGAATATGGTTAAATTTCGAAGAATGGGAGGCATGGTATCTGGGAGGAACCTATGGATAATGTGTCTTGTTTAATGCTGAAGTTCAACAAATGTAGTCCACTACACAAGCAGCTGCATTGATATAGTGGCTACTGGCCTACAACTCTCATAAGTGTGAAAGTTTTGTGTTGTAGTGGTGAATTGTTGTCCCACATTGGTTGTATGTAGTGGCCTTGAGGTGTTTATAGGTGAGTGCGTGCCCTCCACCCATTGCCAATTGGTTTTGGGTTGGATCATCACAAACTTATAACACCTCTCCGTAGGCCGAGTTTAACGTCTTAGTTAAGACTAACCATGAATAGATGTTTAACACAATTGATTATTTTGAAGTCACAATGAACAACTAATTATGATGTGAGTAATATAATTGTGTTACCTATCCTATTCTCTTTTTTCGGGTGAGAATAAGGATTGTAATTTTAACAATCTCTTGTTTGGTGTCATGACAGCCTTGCCAATCACATCTATCTTCCCTTACCTCTACTACATGGTATGCAAATTTCTTTTCGAGAAACACTCTAGAATCGATGTTATAATTTAATCGTGTTCAGCGCATGTATCGCATGTATAACTGTAATGCAATCATCAAGGAGCGAGGTCTTGTAACCCTGGTTCTCAATGTGTAGATAAAGGACTTCCATATTGCAGAGAGGGAAGAAGATATTAATTTCTATGCTGGCTTCGAAGGTAAGTACTTTTTGGCTGAAATAACGTCTTTAAAGGGAATATAACTTGGTGCTAAGATATTCAGACTGATAGTGCTCTTGGTGTCAAAGGATCTGCTTATATGATTGGAAGAACTTTGACGGCTATTCCGTGGGGAATGGTGTCTGATCGTTATGGACGGAAACCTGTCATGCTTTTTAGCTCCTTGGCAGTGTTAGTGCCTGTTAACTCGATCTCCTTTAACATCTTTTTGTTGGATATTACTTACTAATACAATGATTGTTGTATCTTATGTTTTTGTCAGAGTTATCTTCAACACGCTATTTGGCTTGAGTACAAGTTACTGGATGGCTCTTGCCACTAGATTTCTTGTCGGAGCTCTGTGTGGCATACTTGGGCCTATCAAGGTTTGTCCTGCTGTCAGTTTTTTTTACATGAAATGTTCCGGGACCTTTAATTGTTTCTGCCATGCTTATTGATTGACTCATAACAATTACAGAAGATGGTAAAATGACTAAGATGAGCTGATCTTCTGTGACTTGTTATTGTTATTCTTCTCTCTTCTTCCCCATGTAGGAACTGAAAATCCTAATACTGCATTCCTAGCATTATGTCCTGTGATCATGGTCCTGGAAGACCACAGCTACTCAGATATATAGGAGCTGCTAGTTTACACCTAGAATCAGTCAGATCACGTGTTTTCTCATTCTCACATCACGGAGTCATTGACATTGTTGAATCACCTTATCATCCCAGTTTTCTGTGCCATTATTTACAGTTTCAGCTAAATATTTTCCAAAGGTCCTGTAAGTTGGAATTATGTTGGCTATGAGTCTATGACTTTCTTGAAGATCAGATGGTATATTGCAACACGCTAAAGTGCTAAGTTGTGCGACTATGTAAACCTAGAATGCATATTTCTAAACCTGAATAAGATGAAGCTCAAGAAGCATAGCAGGTTTCCTAATTGGAAACTTTTTCATCATAACCCACACTCTTGAGTCCTTCGTTCATCAAAGACATGTTAGCAAGTTAAATCTTCTCCTGAAGGTTTTACTCGTACACTTATATCATCTTCTTTCTTTCCACATACTAACATAGATGTTCTGTGTCAGCACCTAGCGTTGTCTGCAATGATGCTTTAGTAATTATATTGCTTTCTGCTTTCTGCTTTCTGCTTTCTGCTTTCTGAGCTTCTATTCACCCAGGCATATGCTGCGGAAGTTTCTCCCAGGGAACATCAAGCATTGGGCATGTCAATGGTAAGAACACCTTGTAGCATTATTGGCTTGAAGTTTTTAAAAGATTGCTGAGTACTTGATGACACACATTTGCTTTGGTTTATTTCAGATCAGTTCCGCTTGGGGCATTGGTTTGGTCATTGGGCCGGCGATTGGTGGCTACCTAGCACAGGTACAGTCATCTGGTTTACATCATTCTTGTGTCTCAGTGTAGTGTAAAGGATTGTTGGATCAAGCATAGGCATCACGCTACTTTGTAAACATTTTACTTTAATACAAGCATGTATCAGAATATGGCTCCTTTATATTGTTCTGTTCTTTTTATGGTTATATTTCCTGTTCCCATATTCTTGTGCAACCTCTCCTGTGTTTTTCTATCTTATATATATGTTATAATTCATGATCTTCTCACAGCCTGCGGACAAGTATCCTGATATATTTGCTCAGGATTCAATATTTGGAAGGTAAATAAGTTTTTTTCTTCTGTTTCATGTGTTTATCATTTCATCAAACTTTTATTCATTGACTCATTGTGTCTATAACAATGCATGTAGATTCCCCTACTTCTTGGTGAACTTGTCCATTTCGCTCTTCTCATTGGCTGTGTTCATTGCCTGCTTCTGGCTTCCAGTATGATCCACTTCACTTCTCTGACTCTATTATATTTGACACTCCCCACGTTATTTTTTTCTTTTCTCTTTATTGTGTGCAATGTCAAAATTGATTGTCTTTGAAAATTTTGTTTCACATAGACTGCATGAAAATTGGTGTGTGGCTTGCAATTAACATACGTGCCCGTACAATATTTATTGCATGTTAGGTGTTGTTGAAGTTTGGACGAATTGAATGCTTTTGTAGGCTTAGTGAATCACTGAATCTCAAATTGAGCTCTTTTGTAAGCAATGTACAAGTCAGCTTAGATATTCATGGTGAGATTATTTGTCAGACTTTCTGCATTTTTGGGGCACAAAGCAATTCTAGCAGATAGCAGAATAGATGATTTTACAGAACATAGAATGTCTTCAATCAAGTACCATTTGTGTATGGAACAATATTATTTTGTGAGCTTTGTGCCACACTGTTCTGTACTTCGAAGTCCTTTGTCCCAGCTTTTTTGGGTTAGCATGACATAAGTTCACGGTTGGATTACATGGTTGAAGTGGCAAGAGAATGTACATGTGCAACGTCATAAAATTACTTATTATTTTCTTTTGCTGTTACAGGAAACACTCCACACTCATGGCTGTAGAAGAGTTAAGCAGCAGCGTTATGATCTGGAAGATATCACTGTGGTTCTACTGGAGGGTGATGAAAAGCCGCACAATGACAAGGCAGGAACTAAATATACTTTGCTTCGCCTTTTGAAAAACTGGCCCTTTATGTCAGCAGCCATAATTTACTGTGTTTTCCAGCTACATGATATGGCCTATGCTGAGGTACGATGATGCTTTTCAATGCTGCAAAACTAATGCTAACTCAAGGGAGAATTTTGATTGTTCATAAACCTGTAGGATGTCAATTGACTCAATTCTTGAGCATTGGTTGTAGTTTTCTCCTTGTTCTTCTTCTTTTCGTAATACCTATTATGTTGCCTTCTTTGTTATTGCTTAGTTTTCCTGCCTGAATGATGACCTTTGAGTATGTATTTCCAAAAATAAGATATTCTCGCTATGGGGTGTCAGTCCCAGAAGTTATGGAGGCTTGGGTTTATCAACTGATGATGTTGGTCAGGCGCTCGCATTATCAGGTAATTAACTGCTTAATTAATATCTTTTATCATGTATGAAGTAGGCTTGGTAGACTTTACTCTTTCTTACTTTCCTTTTTGTTCATACAGAATTCTCTGTTACGATTGATTGCCAAGATGTGAGAAATGAAGCATTTATAGTTTGTTTAGGGTCATATAGAGATGTAATACCAAAAGTGTATGTTGCCTGCTTATAGTTCTTTCCATCCTATTACTCGTCGGCTTTTTATATTCTATGGTCACCTGAACAGCCATTTCTGTAGGTGGATTTGAGTGTTCTTCTTTCAAGAAACATTTGCAGTAACTAATATCTGTTTGTACTAAATATGCTAGCTCTTGACTTGTTTAAGAGTCTGTTATCAAATGCAGTACTTATGCACATCATAGTCTGATAGGCTTTTTCCCTCAATGACTGCAGGGGCGGCTTTACTATTATACCAATTGCTGTTGTACCCAATTTTTGACAAGGCTTTTGGTCCCGTCTCAAGTTTACGCATTGCAGCAGTATGTCTATGTAGCAACAAATCCGTTGTCATAATGATTAGTGTCTGCCATACTGTACTGATTTATCTTCCTTTTTCATGAAGGTGTTAAGTATGGCATTGTTGTCAGTATATCCCTTCATGTATAAATTATCTGGATGGAGCCTTTATATTGTGATTGATACTGCTTCCGTGTTGAAGAATGTTTTTGGGGTATGTTGCCCAAATATACTCTTGTTAAACGTGATACGGTTTATTCCAACATAATGTACACTCTCTGGTTTTAAAAATGGGCAGGTTTCTATCCTTACTGGACTGTCTCTCTTACAAAACAGAGCTGTGGTTAGTTTTTAAACTACTAGTACACCTTGCATATTCTGAATTTGCTAGGAGTTACTGTGATGTTTATTTTATCCTTTGAATCCCATATCAGAGCCAAGAACTAAGAGGAGCTGCTAATGGTCTCTCTCTATGTGCCATGTCGTTCTGCAGAGCAGTTGCTCCTGCTGCAGCTGGATCCCTGTAAGTGCTTGCTTTCGTATGACGAAACTTCCCTTTATTCCCCTTCATTCTTCTAAGCTTCTGGAACACTACCATGATATTGGTCAGATAAAATTCTGAGACTTGTTGAAACTAAGTACGTTTTGTCAATGGGTTCGAGGCTTCGAGCTGTCTGCATTAGGGTTCTTTTTTTCTATGAAAATCGAAAAGAGAGGTATGCTTAGCCTTGGTAAGTTAGAACTTCCAAGTACCTGTGGAACGTGTGGTTAGTACAAACAGCTACTCAGCTAGACGAGATCATTTGACAAATGATTCTAAATATCGGTTGCTCGGCTGTTTTTCCTCGTTTAATTTTCGCAGTTCTGAATCGAAATATGTTTGAGTTTCTGGCCGATTCTTACTTGGCTACTCTGGCCAGCAACTTCTACCTATCTTCTTTTCTTTTGACGGAAATCTTCTACCTGTTTGTTTGCAGACTAACATGGGCCGAAACTCATCAGAAAACTCACTTCCTTCCAGGTCTGTTGTTCCATGGAATCTGTAAATCGAACTTTGATTTATGTATGTAAATGTTGTGCACTTGTGCCATATAAGTCTAGCTGTCTGGGTTCTGAAGTATCCTTCGAATCACCCTCAATGTTGTCAATTTATTTGCAGGAACTCAAATGGTGTTCTTCATTCTTAACGTGATCGGGTTTACAGGGTTCGCTATGAGCTTCAAGCCTTTCCTTGCTCATCCGGCTCAGGAATATAGCTAGCTTCATCTTTTTCACAGTTCGCGCTTTTCCGAAGGACCAAAGCAAAAGATAGTCGAGACAGAGGCATGACCTAAATGAGTCTGATTGCTTTATCTTGTTGCAGCACTTACAGGAACAAATGACCTGCACGAAGCAGAGAAAATGTTAATGGCTTCTATGTTACGTCTCCCTGTACTGAATGAACTTTACGTCGATGGACGTGGCACAACAATACCCATGCTTGAATCCTGAAGGAATTTGATGTCAGTGTCCAGTAAACATTTATACTTCAGTTTCTGGAAATACAAGCTATATTCTTCTTTAGAACTAGCATAGGAGCATATCAGTGTCTCTTGTGACACAAATTTCTGGTTCAGTTCCTGTAAATTGGTGAACTAATTGTTGTTGGCCGCAAGTCTCTTGTGACTTGCATAATTGTATTGTCCCTTTAACCTGAGACAGTCTCTGCTCTTAGCCTCTTAGAACTAGGAGGGGAGATACGTTCTGGAAAATACTTCCGGGTTATTAACCCACCGAGTCAGCCTAGAATTGTCCACAAGTTCTGGTTATCTGATATTCTGTTATGTGAGTTTGGCTGTACCCGTAATAGGTGCCATATCCTACGTAATTTACTTCATTTTGGCATTGTGAATTCTTTTTCTTGAAAGATCAAAAGACCAACTTGGCGGTAAGCTGAAAGGGCTGTTCTTACTAAAAGTACCACAGTAGTGTGGCAATAGCTCTTTCAATACTCGGCAAACACAGTATTTAAATGAAACTTTGCAACACTTGCTTTCATTTGACAGTGACAAATTTGTTCGATTTGGTTTCTGTCCCCTAGTGATTCTAACGAGTTACGGCACTTGATTTCATCTTCATGTAATCGTGTTCAGATTAGCATCTTGTAAAAGATATTGATGGTTATTTCAGTGAAGGATGCTCGGGTTTACTTTGTCTACACGTGTGTCATTACCGTTCTCAGGCCTTATCTAGTGTCCAAACAAGGAGACAGATTAGAGATTATACGCAAGCTTCTTTAACTTGAATGCCAAAAACACCATTCTTGGAACAACATTTACAAATTGTCGGTAGACGGTAATGCATATCCTCCATTCTTGGACTTACTCGGAAACATTAAGGCACCAATACGGCAATACACTAGGGGTCCTCGGGCTGGTAAAGGTTACTATCTTGCAACAATTAGAAGGTGGAAATGTGTACTTGAACATTTAGAAACTATTATTGACCTCTTGCCATTTTTCCAAAAACGGCGTAAAATTTGATAAGTTAAAATGTTAGTTAGTATTATCTTCGAGGCAATTTACATCGTACACTCGGGTGTATCTACCACCGTACACCCACCTTTGTATTTAGGTTAGTAAATATTGGGCTTTTATTTTTTGTTTATTTAAAAATTAGTCTATAGGGTGTACCTACCTCCGTACACCCGGGTGTACCATGTACGAATTCTATCTTCGATCATTTTCATTATATACCCTCAGATTATTTGTGAAGAGTATTGTTGAAATTAAAACCGCATCGCTTAAGTCATATTCATCTACACTAGTTCTTATAGGGCTAGTTATCCAACAACAACAACAATCCCAGTAGGATCTCATCTCAAATGGGGTACTGAGGGAGCCTGATGTATGCAGCCTTACCCCGATTTGAGAAATCGAGAGACTGTTTTCAGAATGACCTACTTAGTACCTGTATAAGAAATCCCGTACACCCTGGAATGAAAAATCGTTAACAACCAATGTCCCCGTAAAAAAAACCTTTGTACCTGGATCACTCCTCGTTATCCAAACAACCAAAGGATTATTAATCCAATTCCTAGAATTTCAAAAATGGCTGAAATTCTACAAGTCTTCTTATATTTTATGAAGTTGGTAGAAGTGTAGAGAGATACAATAAAACATTAACAACAACCGAGTGTAAATCATCGGATACGCAATCAAGCAGTCTGGCTTTGATGTCCCACAATGATGTGACAATTTGTATACTACTCATTTATGTGGTTTATTAACAAATTAAAAAAAATGAATTAACAAATTACGACAGACTTGGAGTATGTCATTGGCCCGAGGGTCAACTAATTTTCTTCCGTGGGCACACAGCTCTGCAGTCTAATTCCCAAATCCCAGCATATCAGACATTCAGACGGACTACTTAATCAATTGTCACTAAATTCTTCATGGTTAGGTTTATTACCAGTTAAAAAATGTTATTTGTTCCTGTGGTATTTGGTTAATGTTATGTTATTCCTCTTACGTATCCCAAGAGACCAACCTATAAACGTAAGTAGTCCACAAATCAACTGATCCTGTACGGTTGTGTTTAAAGCTGCTATGCATGCTACCTACCTTATTAAAGTTTTAAACGCACATGTATCATTCAGACATTTCTCTATAGCATTCAGAGTATTCATTCTTCTTCTTTTATACTAAATGGCAGAGGAGAGAACAACAACACCATTATTGTTACCCAAGAAGGAGGATCATGCAAATGATGATGATGGTAATTACCAAAGCCAATACTATGATGAAAATTGCCCAGGGTGTAAAGTTGATAAGCGCAAAGCAGAGGATCCTAACCCTCCTTGGCTTCATTTCTGTTTCATCTTTTTTGTTGGCCTTGCTGCATGTAAGCTAACTTTCCTTACTCTCACTCTTTTGCCTTTATTTTCATTATGTACTTAAGTGGCTGATCATGGATTTTGTGCACATGGGTATGTTTATTTTTCATGTTTACGCTAGTGAGTGGACAATTAAGGGTGTGTTTTGTTTGTCGGTAAGGACCTCAGCTGAAACCGAAGTGAAAAAAACTAAACTTAACGGAAAAAACTGAACAGAACGGTAGCACTATAGACAAACCTACTCGGTAGCAGAGTAGTTTAGTGGGGTTCTTGAGTGTGTTGGTAATATTAAATTTAAGATTAAAGTCAATAGTTGGTCAAGCAATTATGCACAAAGGGACTAAGGGAGTATAAAAAATAGTATATTTTATTACCCCAGCTCTGTCCCACAGAGATGAAGTTGTTGTGTGGGTTTGTAAAATGTTTGTTGTGTCATTCTTAGTTTTATGGAAAACACCAAATGATTATGGGTATGGGGAAGTGAGACATGACTTTGGTCTACAAGTAGTGTGGTAGAAGTAGAATCTTGGTTTTGGACAAAATTGTGGACAATCATGTGTTCTTCAACTCTTGTGTGGGCAGTTTTTGTCTTTTTATTTATACATTTCACTTGTTCAATGATGTGCTAATATGGATGCATAGTGGCCTAGTGGGTATGTGTTCATTTTTGGAGTGTAGTATAAACTTACTTGCAAAATCATGTAGCAATTGAGATTGTCAATGTACTGTCAACTAGTTGTGTTGCCACTCAAAGAAAGAAAGGTAAAAAGAGGGGAACAATGTTAAGTGAGCTAAACTTGAGGAAGATTAAAAGCCAGGTGGTAAGACATCATTACATCTGTTGATCAATCAAGTTATAAGGTTTATTTGTCTTTCAGCTGAGAATAAGCTAACATTAGTACAAAGATGCTACGCTTCTCATGATATATAAGCTGTTGTTTGATATTCGAATGGATGAAAAGTTGTGATCTTTTTCTTTTCTTCTTTAACTGATAGATGGAAGTTGCACCCTTTACGTTTCTTGTAGCGATGTAGCCTATTCTAGTTGTTCTAATTGATTCAATGTTGAACTGTCATTCTGATACGCGTCCTTTCTGTTGTAATGGTTGCAGCCTTGCCAGCATCATTCATCTTCCCTTTCCTTTATTACATGGTATTGACAATTCTATCTATCTAATTACTGTTAACTGATAGAGTAGTGTATATGGTTGGTTATCTTGAATTTTGTGACTATATCTTTGCTTGTGCATACGATGAGCATGTGCTCTGCAGATTAGAGACTTTCATATTGCGGAGCGAGAGGAGGATGTTAGCTTCTATGCTGGGTTTGAGGGTAAGCATAGGTTTACAATTGGGACCAGATAAATGCATTTTATAATTGATGATCTACTCAAGAGTTTATATACCAGTCTTGATAGTTTTGTATATATTGAAGGTTCTGCATTTATGGTCGGAAGGATGCTCACAGCTGTTGTATGGGGTGCTGTTGCTGACATTTATGGCCGTAAACCTGTCATGATTATAAGCACAGTAGGAGTGTAAGTCTCCTTCACATCTGTCTGCTTATACTGATTGCACTAAGATAAGTTTGATGGTTTTCTTTTATCAGTTAAGTTGGTATATACTAAACTGTGATGCATCTTTTGGTCAGAATTGTATGCAACACACTGTTTGGTCTTAGTACAAGTTACTGGATGGCACTCGCAACAAGATTTGGTCTTGGAGCATTGTGTGGCATACTTGGTCCCATTAGGGTATGTTTTTCGTGACATCATCTCTTGAGGGAGATTGTTTGTCATTTTTCTGTAATGCTTTCTTTTGGAAAAAAATACTTTTGAAAAAAAAAAAAAAACTCTCTTGGCGTGTTCCTTCTAAATAAAAGAAGTTATAAGGTGACATTGCATGGGTACTTCTTCTGATCAGGCATATGCTGTGGAAGTCTGCCGTAAAGAACATCAAGCGTTAGGATTGGCGATGGTATGATCATACGATTATAGCCTGAGGTTCACTGATGCTCCTCTTTAATGATATCTGAGAAATTATGATTTAGAACTCTTCAGTTGGTTTCAGGTAACATCTTCATGGGGCATTGGTCTAGTTGTTGGGCCTGCAATTGGTGGCTATCTCGCAAAGGTGTTGTCTCTGTGAACATTATCTTTTCTTTCTAAATATATAATGTATCCTAAATTCTTGATTAAGTTTCTTTTTTTTTTTGGGAGACTCGTCCTCATCAAAGTGAAGCCTCAATATTCTCTTTGTTGTTGCAAAGAGTTATATGCTATTCTATACTTATCAATCTCATGTCCACCTTTCCTCTAAGTCTACCTTCTTCAAGTACTTTCTGCGTCTTTTGCAGCCTGCAGAGAACTTTCCACATGTGTTTTCTCCGGATTCAGTCTTTGGGAGGTAATTCATATTTGCGGCTTAGTGAGCTCTTTTTATAGTGCGTGTGTTTTTATCTTAGATTGACAGTCTTTTAACATTGAAATGCAGGTTTCCTTACTTCCTTGTTTCTCTGGTCATTTCAACAATTGCACTGGGTGTTCTGTTTGTATGCTTCTGGCTCCCAGTAAGTTTTCTTAGTCTCTTCTCTATGATGGTGTTCAGTTACTGCATTTTGTGGCTTTGTCCCCTTCTTTCTGATAATCTTGGTTTAGTTTATCTTCTGGTCCACTTGCATGGATAGGCATAGTCAGTCCAGAATTAGTGGTTGACTCTCTGCCAAGGGCCATGTTTGTTTTATACTAAAACATTGTTGAAATCAGTAGGATCGGCATGCTTCTCACACAATTTGAATACAATGCGGGCATATATTGCAGAAACTTGGACTGAAAACTCTTCTGACTAGTATGATCATGTGATGTTTCTGCTTGATTTGATGTTCTCTTCATTCAGCTTTTGTTTAAAATTGCCTCCTATGGTTTCCATTTCAAATGAAAAGTGTGGTCTGGAAGTTTGTTCAATCCGGTGGGGTCTTTTCTTGTGTCAACTGGGCTGATATTATCACAATTGTCTTCAACAAGTGATGCCTTCCGTTTTCCACTTCGCTTTTGCGGCTTTTCTGTTTCCGAGTTGCCTGTCTTCCTCTAGGCCGGAGTGGTAGAGTGATGGACTATAGAGTATCTGTGCATCAAGGGTTAACTATATAGAACCACATTTGATAACTTCCCTTTGTATTAAGAGAGAATTTACCAAATCATGTAAAAGAAATGATAATTGATGGGAAGCACATAACTCTCTGAAAATTTTGCAAACAGTTACTGGAATGCACTGTCCACATCATGGTTGCTTGATCCATTGTCTTTACTTTTGTAATTGTTTGCCTGTACTACAATGAGGTGACAATCGTACCCTCAGCTGTTTACCTGGATACAACATTCAGTGACCAGTCACCGCCCCGAGATAGTAATACAAAAAAAAAACACTCCATTCACACATGATGGTGTCTTTACTTATGAAATTGTTTGCAGGAAACACTCCATTCACACAAAACGGACCAGATGAATGGCCAGGATCAGTCTCATGATGTAGAGGAGGTTGCAGTCTGCACATCTGATTGTCATGACAAAAAGTCGCCAAAAGCTGAAAGAACGTTTCTGTCCTGGCTCAGTCTTCTTAAAAACTGGCATTTGATGTCTGCAATGATAGCATACTGTGTCTTCCAACTACATGATATGGCCTACGCTGAGGTAATGGGATTAATATTGTCCTTGTGAGGAAGTCTCTCTCACTAAGGACATCACTGAATCTTGATAATATAATGGAAAACGTGATTGAGGAAAGAAAAAGGGAGAGAGAGAGAGAGTATGAGCAACCTTTTTCGCTTGCCTCTGGAGATAGATTCGGTTGTTGATCTTCATCGGTAATCTATTCAATATGGAACGAGAGTCTTGATGCAAATGAGTGATTGACTCACAATCACAGGTGTAATGTAGTTGTATGGTTTCCTGTGTGTCATTGATCTTTTAATTTTTAATAGTGGAAGCTCCAATGACACACTTGGTCCATGTATTGTTGGCATACATACTTCTAATTATTTGTTGGATGATATTTCTGCATTAATTTAGAATTATAACAGACGTGATTTTGCATTGGCGTTTTGTTTGTCAGATATTTTCCTTGTGGGCTGTAAGTCCTAGGGATTATGGAGGCATGGGTCTGACGAGCGTAGATGTTGGTCAAGCTCTTGCAGTATCAGGTGCATATTTTGAAATTTTTCCTACTTTCCTTCAGACATAAAGTCCAGTGAAGATCCCTTTCTTCCAAAAAAGTGCATTCTATGGGAGCTCATCTACTTATTACGAACCATTTTCCGCTGGCCAGCGATTTTTAACTGTAATTAGGACAGGAGTGTTTTTTTCTCAATCTAAAATAAAAAGGAAGGAATAATCCCAATTTAGGAGATCATAAAACAAACAGGCAAGAAGCTTGGAATTTAAGAACATCTAGATCAAAACTCATGTAATGACATAATGGAAGTATGGAACCATCTTCTTGATCAGAAACTTCCAATTGATGAGCTAAGCTCACTTGGATGTGGCTATAGTTTCTGGAGAAGTGATACAAGGAGATAAAACAGCCATAAATATACAGAAATCCACTCTCTTTACTCCAAAGGGATGTCAAGAAGCCCTCCCCTGTCTCCTAGTGTTGTATTCAGTAGTCAGGTACATGAAATTTTCTTGTTACAGTTGTGTCATCTGCTCTGTTTTTGCACTACAAAAATGACTGGTTGGGAATAGAACATTCTAGTAGTAACATTGTCTAGAGATGCTTTTGGTCTTGAGTCGTTGTTATGGTTTCACATTTTACAATCTACATGGACTTTCTATCTTCTTTCCATTCTGCTTTGCTTTGTCATGTATTCCAACTGCTTCATGCTAGTTGAAGTGTTGAAGCTTTCTACTTTCCAATCTTCCAGAATACAGCTTTATATCATATCTGCTCTCCTACATGAACCTGCTTTCTTCTTTTCTTTCATTTTTTTTTTTTTTACTTATTTTTTCCATGTATTCGAACTGCTTCATATCAGCTGAACTTTTGAAGCTTTCTTCTTTCCCGGAGTTTTTTTCCCAGCTTGTTAGACCTTGTGTTCATCGTAGCTAGTTAGCTGTTGAACATCTTTCTGAATGATTGCAGGTTTTGGTTTGTTACTATCCCAACTACTTCTCTACCCTATTCTGGAGAGGGCTTTTGGGCCGATTATAGTTTCACGATTTTGTGCGGTATGGCTCTGACCTATATGCCTCTGGATCATATATACAATTTTGAAGATAAAGAACTTTCCAATACCTATTCTATTGAAAACTATCGGTCTTTTCTGAAGGTTCTTACTGTTGGATTACTGTCAAGCTATCCCTTCATTGCTAGGTTATCTGGCTGGCGCGTTAGTGTTGTGATTGATCTTGCTTCTATGGTGAAAAATATGCTTTCGGTATGTGTTATTTCGCTGTCCTTATTTGAGTGCAGATGATTTTTCTTACTGTCAATATATGTCCTAAGCATTAATGATTTCCCATAGATTTAGTCCATATATCATCCACGAACCATCACCCTTCTTATTCATCTTGCATGGCTAACGGTTTATCACCAAAACTCTCTTATGTTCACTGCTATTATCAAGAATCCTCAGCATTTTGGATTAAAAAGTTGGAGAATGCTCTTCTTCGATGTCAATTGATCACTTCACTCACACATCATTATCATTCTAATTCGTTTTCCCCTATGGGCTTGCTATTAAAATTCGTTCAAGAACTTATCTATCATTCTGTAGATCGCTTGGCCTGTTCCATAATCGATCAAGCTTATACTGATGTCTTATGAGAATTTTGTTATTTGTTGAAACATGTCTAATTGCATCTTTCACCTGATGTCATTCTTAAGTCAACTTATACCTTTTCTATCATCCGAATTGACAGTTGTCTATACAAACAGGATTGCTTCTCCTGCAGAATAGAGCTGTGGTAAGATCTCTTTGTACATATGTTTTTCACTATATCAGTTAGGTACCACCAGTTTACCAAATGAACATTTCAGAGCCAACGGCAAAGGGGAGCTGCAAGCGGCCTTTCTTTGTCTCTAATGTCTTTTGCCAAAGCAGTTGCACCTGCCGGAGCTGGTTATCTGTATGGAATTTCTTCACTATCTTTTTCTTTTCATTTTTCAGATAACTCTTCTCCCTTCACCTGCAGATTGCAATTTTAGATGGTCTTTCATTCTTCGATATCATAATCCCATGTTCAAACTTCACTATAGAAAAATTGAACTCTTGCTATATCATGACAACCATAATTATCCGTCTAATGTCCAGCATTTACTATGTGCAGTCTTTCCTGGTCAGAAACCCGGCTGACAGCTCACTTTCTTCCAGGTACGTATGAAATCCCTGATAAACTAACCTTCAATGCCTGTGTATCACTATACTTAATCCTCATTGTAGGACTCTGAAGTCTTAGTTTTCGCTTTCAGCGACTGCATACTGTGATGCTGTACTTCGTGGGTTCATGTTGACAGTATCAGATATATTGGTTTTTTTTCTTCTGAAAGACAGATTTAATGGTTTTAAGTCTGCTCAGGTTCCCTATCTTATGTGTAAGTTGTTACTTTCCTTGCAGGGCCTCACGTGGTTTTCTTCATTCTGAACCTGGTCGAAGTTGTAGGGTTTTCAATGTTATTCAAGCCTTTCCTAGCTACACCTTCTCAGGACTCTTCGTAGGGCTATTGAACCATAAATATTGTGTAGGATTGACCGATTGAACTATAGCAGCCACTACAATACTACATTGAGATAGGTGCTTTCAGGATATCATTTTTCCTGTTGCATGATGCTGTTATACGGTACCAAAAAAAGAAAGAGGAACGTGAATATGATTCCTCAATATTAAAAAGTGATTTTTATTCATTTTTTTTCTTTTCATGTAACAATATATAAATGTTTGAAAATGTAAACCAGAAGGGGATACAGTTTTTCCACTTCTCCAGTGATCTGGGTACACAATTTAGTTTTTCCTCATCCTGATCTAAGTTTTCAAGTGTTGTCTTATAAAGCTTTGTCTGACAAATACTACAAGCCTTGTTAATGTCAGTAAAACCTCTAATGGTCTGATCAAGGGGACTTGTGAAACAGATAGGAGGAGTATATATTATCTTATGATTGTGTTATACTCCGTAGTATATATCAGGCAGCTTTGGTGTGGAACTTTAGAAAGGTGTATCAATTCCAAAACCACAATATCACCGTAACTACAGCCATCCGCAACACCCGGCTGATCACCAACATGACCTACTGCTGACCACCACATACACCACCCAGCAAAGAATCGATGGCGATGATCTGATATTATCACGGGAAGACAATTTGTTTACAGAAAAAGAGATCGAGAAAACTTGCTAACATTTCGATTTGTGTGGGAACAGTGGATAGTGTGGTATGTTATCAGTAAGCCATTAATCTGATGAATAAAGGCATCCTTTTTTTGCTAAGCATTTTAATGTTCTCAATCTTATTGTATCTTCTATTTCGTATCATCCCGTTCTGATGAATCAAGGCATACTTTCCCCTTGTCCTGGTAGATGACTGTGAGGTCCTTCTATTTCGTATCTTCCCATTTTGATTTAGCTTTCACTAGAGAATTATTCAGACATTGAGATACATAACTAGCAAATACTCATTCGCAGCATGACAACAGTACAAAGATAAAAATGTAGCATTGTGGCACATGTCCGCAAATGTGTTTCAACAACAATAACAAGCGAGTTTAAATACCCATCCAATGGGGGTACTCGACTATTCGGGGTCAGGATGTACGCAACCTTACCCCTGTTTAAGAAAACAAAGAGACTATTGTTTCCGAATCCGCAAATGTGTTTGTCTATTTTAATTTCATTGCTGAATTGTGGTAATTTTGCATTGTTGACAACAATACTACATTAGTTGTGGTTTTCGGCATTATATTTGTGTGTCGGATGATGACTTCCGCGAGCTAGTGAACCAGCTACCCCGCAGGAAGCAAGCTTTACATCCTTTCCAATTCATGACAGTGTGCGTGGTAGCCTCATTGACTAGCTAGCTAGAACGAAGAAAGAACAATTAGGACCTCATGTAACCCCGGCCCCGCACCTACCACTCATGAGACAACTAATACCGTACAAAATTCAGCTAGCTTCCAAGTCCAGGTCTTATAAACTAAAGCATATCCCTCAGGATGTCGTGGCTGGTTCAACCCCTCAAGTCCATGACCAGTAGACAGACAGTTTGGGGAGCATGCCAGCTCCAAGTTTCGCTCTTAAAGCACAGATAGAACGAAGAACTAAACGTAACGATTATTTACATCTTCACATGGGCATACTCACTTATATTACTTATTATAATCGGGTGCCACCGTGCCAATCTGGCGAGCAGTCAATTGATTATACTGAGATATTCAAAGCCAATTCGTGGCTTCGTGCAATTCCTACGATATGATACAGCAAGTCTCTATACTGGTACATTTGGATGCACCCATGATCCTGAACTGCTACAAGACTGTTTTACCTGCAAAACTGTAGAGACTGCTTCTTTCCAACTACGTTATCGTGTCACTCTACTCGCCAAAGGATTAATAATTCAATTTTTAATGTTCTACAGTTTTCTTCTCTTTCGTAGTTGGGGGCGTAATTAAATGGATTAATTAAGGCATGTTGTCTACAGTGGTGGGCGTGGCAAACGAACCTACCGAATCGGTTTTAGTTTTGTTCGATTTGTGTTACAATTGTTGTCCGGTCAACTCAGTTTAATTCAGTTCGGTTTGACTATTTTCAGATTCAGTTACAATCGACTTTGACTAATTCGGGTTAGACTAGGTTTTGGTTCGAGTTGGTTTCAATTTGGGATAAGGTTTGTTCGTTACCATTCAGGTAGTGATACATTATTCAGTATTCACATATTTTTTTTAGCCCAATGATATAAATTTTGACATATAACTAATTAATTGAGATATGTTATAATTGTTTAAATTTTTATGAAAGCAAATGTCAGAAATAAGAAAGACAATTAATCTTGTTTATTCAGACTCGGTTAAAATTGTTCAAGTTAAAATGATTCGGCTTATTTAGTTTGAATTAATTCGTGTCTAAATCGGTTCGCTTTATTTCAAGTTATTTTGGGTTTGGGTTGAATTCTAAGTTCTAACCGTCAATTTTGGGTATAAAAGAACCGGTTGATTCGGGTCATTATTTGCCGGCATATTTCTACCTCCAGTTCTCTACAACTTTTAAAAACATTTATTTGGTTCGATTCGATTATTATAAAAGTCCGATATTGATCAGGTTTTAATAAGTAATTATGTGGCAAATCAATTACGAAATTTTTTTTAATATAATAAGTTAAATTCAATTCATTTCGATTTAATTTAGGTCGGTTTCAATTTTTAGAAGTTGAAATGAACAAGCCTTAATGTGCACGTGATTTAATCGCTAGTGGTTGGTGAGTTATGCATTTATGCCAATAATGTTTATCTGTTCTTTGAAAATATGCAAGTTTTATGGCCAAGGACAGAATATGGCCCTTTGCCGCATCTATCCACCATTTATTCCGAACAGATAAGGAGATATGACGAGAATGGATCGTTCATACAGATCGACCACTTTGAGTAGCTACATCCGCCAATTAAGTTACAAGAGTGGTCCGAGTAGTTACACATTTAGTAGTTGGTCCCTTGGTGATATGAAACGATCAAACGGCTAATGAGTGGTTGAAGATCTTAGCTATTCAAGGTGTCGAGCAATTTCTGATTGTGTTGATACTGTTTTTTCTTTTTTGTATGGAATTAATTTATTTGGTTAGAAAACGACAAATCCAATTAATTAGAAAACCAATGAGTAAGTGGCCAAAATGCCAAATGAAAGAGAAACTAAAAGAAAAAACTGAGTCAGAGCAATGATTGGGCATTTGGGGCATGTCATAGTGGCATAGTGCAAAGAATGGGAGAAGTACATAAATTGGGGGAGAAAAGAATCATACTACGTAGTGCATTAGTGCATCTCTGGAGTACCGTTAGAATAACCTCATATTCTCGGAGTGGCTGAGTGAGGACATAAGTACATAACTAGGAGGTGCTACAAACAGGTTTGGTTTTGATGTAATAACTCAACCGGTTTGTACAATTTATTTTACTCAACAACATAATATTTTATTTAAAAGGTAAGTTAATTTTTTTTTAAAGATATCATTATTTTATTATATTTAAAATTAATATAAAATTATAAAGGTACTTTTCTCAATATGTTATTAATCAAACGGGTCGTTGTACTCAATTCGGGTTTGACTATATTTATTGTGTTTCACATGTCAATCAATTTCACGGTCAGGTCGAGTTTTTGTGTTCATAGTCAATTATTTTCGAGTTGAATTCCATGTTAGTTTTAGGTCAAATAAATTTCTATCAGGTCTAATTGTTATATTTATTTAAAACACTAAATAAATAAGTACTTATGTATGCGCAAACCAATTGTGTACAAGTACTCATATTTTAATAGATATGGGTACGTAATAATTAAAATATTATAATTTTTTGCCAATAAATAAGACTTTAATCAAATGCAATAAGTACACCCGCTCAGTTTCACAGGCTATGCGCTAGTAATTTTTAAAAGGTGTATCTATACATCTACCGAATATCATATATAAAAAAGGTGGGTAGTTTGGCATTACGAATAAACATCGATGTCATGGCTAGCTTCAATCAAAAGAAACGAGGTAAGCTGGAATTAATTTATCTAAACTAAACTTAATCGGATTGAATTTAAATAAAATAAAAATAAATTTTTAGAAGTTGAAAAGAACGTAATAATCTACAACCGCTCTAAATATTAAGTGTGTTTTTTGTTCGTATTAAAGAACCAGAACTGAAATTGAATTGAACTAAAAAAAAAGTTAAATGAACTAAAAAAAATGAGAAAAATTTGTGTGAACACGTTTCATAGATGAGAGTATGAGACTGGATAAGACGGGTCATTATTGTGTAGTTGAGGGGTCATTATTGTGTAGCCGAGAGGTCATTATTGTGTAGCCGAAGAGTCATTAATACTCAGTCTCATATATGAAATATGAAACAGGTTCACACAAATTTTTTCCAAAAACTATTGAATGCAGTTAAAATTAAAAGTAATAAAACTGAACTGAATTGTTCTGGTAATGAACAAAAGTAAGAAAAAAAACTAAACTAAACTATACTAACATGTGAAGTGTAAACAACATAACACATCCTAAATGTCATAACAGCGCATAGCAAACCCTACAAAGTCATAACTCGTTAGATCTTGTAGGGTTAGATGAAACTTAGATCTTGTAGGGTGTATGAATGTATGATTCACGTCGTCGTGCTTACAAACAAATAGTATTACGCGCAATTGCCTCTATAAAACACTAGTACAGCAAACCAACTAACGAACACCAAAAAAAAATCACCTACAAAAGAATAGCCAGAGGAATTATACATTACACACAGAAGATCATAATCTAGCAAGATGAGATTAAACGTGAAGCGATCCATCATGGTGCGCCCCTTAAAGGAGACCACCCCAAGGGAAACTATATGGTTATCAAGCCTTGACTTGATTATCCGTATACCTTACACACACATGGATGCAATTTATGTTTATCATCCAACAGGAACCAAAACTAATTTGTCAGCAAAAAAAATCGACACTAAGATTTTGGTGGACTCTCTTAGCAGTATGCTCGTCTCATATTATCCATTGGCTGGTAGACTAAAGATCAACGAAAGCGATGGTGGTCGGCTAGAGATCGATTGCAACGACGAGGGAGTGTTGTTTGTCGAGGTGGAGACAACATTTCCACTCGCTGACTGTGGGGAATTTGGCCCTGATTTTGAGCTTAGGAAGTTGTTAACTCCCAAGTGCGATTACTCCAAGGGGATTTCGGATATACCTCTTCTAATGGTTCAATTGACCCGCTTCAAGTGTGGTGCAGTGATTGTTGGGACTTCAGCACATCATCATGTAGCTGACGGGCCTGCTTATGTACAGTTTGTAAACTCGTGGTCAAGGATAGCAAGGAAGCTTGACCTAGACGTTATGCCTATTCATGAGAGGAAGGCATACCTTTCTCCCCGCGATCCTCCACAGGTCAAATTCCAGCACATATTTCCACCCCCGGATTTGTTGGGTAAGAAAAGCCTACCTATAATACAATACAATGAAACTGGCATATTTTTTTAATACAACCCTGAATAATTTAAAAGCAATTAATTAAAAACATTAAGATTAAAGATCGAGTACAGAACCGGACTAAGCTATTTGCAAAAATCTGCTGGTATATTACTTTTGCATTGGTAATTTTGTATACCTACTATTAAGAGCATTTTTGATTTGTATGTGAGCGTAAATATCTAACTCACTTGTAGAAAGAAGCGTGAAGAAATTATTAGGATATATTGGGCGAATGGGTGCAGTTGAATAGTTGATTACGCATCTCAATTCTGGTAGATAAAAATACAGTAGATGATCATAGTGTGACACACGAGCATATATATATGTAATTCAGAACCTTGGTTGAGCAATATATTTTTATATATTTTATTATGTAATGTCCAAAGTAGCATAACTATGTCATTATACTTGTCTTGTTAGACGTAAGAACTTTAGCCAATTAATTATGTACTTATAATCAGGTGATTCTCAACTAATCAAGAACCTTGAGACAACAACAACAAAAGTCGCTATCTTCAAGATCACAAAGGACCAAATTTGCACTTTGAAACAACGAGCAAGGTCGGAATTGATCAGTTATGAGCTAACCACATATCAAGTCTTAGCTGGACATATATGGCGAAATGTATGTCGAGCGAGAGAATTGAATCCTAGCCAAGAGGTAGCACTTTATATACCTACTGATGGACGTCGAAGATTGAAAGAGCCACCATTGCCATCTGGCTTTTTTGGCAACGCCATCTATTATCCAGCATGCATAATGAAAGCAGATGATGTTGTTAATAACACATTAGGGTTTATTGGAAGGAAGATCAATGAAACTCTGAGAGTTATGGACAATGAGGAGCACTTAAGGTCTACAATAGACTACTATGAAATCCACCCTCATTTAAGGGATGTGGTTCATGGTAGCCACTCCGCAAGATACCCCAACATATCTATAAATTATTGGGGTAAAGGGATGCCAATGTATGAGACAGACTTTGGATGGGGTAAACCAACGTATGCAGGGAATGGTGGTATCCAATATGAAGGGATGTCATTCCTTGTGCCAAATTGGAATGGCGATGGTGGTTTCTCATTGTCTATTAGTTTATTTACTCATCATATGGCCCTTTTTTCCAAGCTTTTGTATGATTTCTAAGCTAATGATGGATATTAGTACGTATAAGATCATTTGTAATTTTTTTTCACGCTTGATCACAAAGTTATCAATTGTTTTTGTAATAATTGTTTTTCACAATTATCAATTATTAATTTCATTTTGATCTACTATTTAATTTTTATTCATTTAAACTTGCACTTGGTACAAAATTATACTACTAACAAGTAATGTAAAGAGTCTTTACTAAAGACGAATAAAATTCTAGATGGGGTTATAATGTTTATTAACTTAATGTAAAGAGTCTTTACTAAAAACTCTAGCATTGTCGATTTGATCTATACGCATTGCTCGAAACAAAAATCTCCATAATAATGTCCACAAATTTTTGTGTGAATCTTTTTTGTACGTATATGAAACGGGACAACAATTAACGATAGAAAAGGTTGATCATCCTCGGTAGTCATTACTAACCTCACGTTGATCATTAATGATCTTATCTCATATATGAAACAAGTTTACATAAATTTTTTCACAATATTGTCAAAAAATTGTTCTTATCCGATTTTGACTTTAAAATTTAAATTTATAATTTATATTAACATGTGTAATTTTATTGCTTGTTACACTATTTAACCATCAAACCAGTAAATAACCAAAAAAAATCCCCCTTCTAAACCAAAAAAATACAGTAAATAACTGATTTTGTGTTTCGAGACCGATAGAACAAAATAGGAAATAATTTTTAGGGACGGAAGGGAGTTTTCTTATACTATCTCATGTCACTCAAGAGTTCTCTTTCATGAACCTTTGGATCGCAAGAATTATCACCATAATGACCTTGGATCCTCTCCTGTATTTTAGTTCTACATTTCTTATTTCTAGGGGTAGGATTAAAGGTGGAGATTTTCTTTTTTTTTTTAATTTTTCAAAACTCATCCAATTTTCCCTCAATTGGAGAGAATCTGAACGCCACCATAATGTATCTATTTCACTCTCTCCTCCATCACATCACCTACTTGGCCACCCATCATCTTCATTTTTTACCAGAATCGAACGTTAGGGTGTTTTTGGTCGTCTATAAGGACCTAATTAAATTTAAAAAAAACTGGAAAAAAACTAAGTAAGCTTAAATATATTGATTGCAGTTAAAATTAACTAAATTAAGCTTAAATACATTGAATGCAGTTGAATTATGCACTGAATTGAACTGGAAAAAAAAACTTAAACAAAAAAAAAAGCCTAAACTATAGTATTACAAACAAACAAAACACAATGTTAATGTCGGTAAGAGAATCATTTTGTAAATTATAAATTGTTACTCCTTGACTACGAAGTACAAACCATAGCGGCATTTGCATGAAGGACCCTCGCAAAGCCAACAAGCAGCTTAACATAAAGTCGAGTTGTTTGTTGGAACAAACAGTTAATTGTGGTGCACATTTTTTCTAGAAATTAAAGGACACTTTTTTTTTTCTTCCTACGAACAACACAAATTAAAATGGGGATACGTCGACGTCGTCGAGAGTCCATATGCCACTGATTTCCCAACAAAAGGTCCACAACAGAGGCCAGACACGTCACCAGTAGATCGATCGCAGATAGATGAGGTTTATACTTTATAACGGCATGACGCCGCGTATTTTTTTTTATGGAGCGTATTGATTGTTTTTAACTGCTGTGATTTTATACTCTCATTCAAAGGGTCCATCCCCTTATTTTGCTGTGCAAATTCCAGCGTTGATGAGTTAAACTGGATAACTCACAACTGGAGAGGATCTTTCCCCTCGTGGGATATTGTTATGTGTAGTCAATTAATCATGTGTCCATCAAAATAAATTAATAACATGGAATATTGTTCTTATTTCGTATTTATATGATTATTATTTCCTCCGTCACAATGAGTTTCACTTTTGGTTATAAATATTTTTTCTCAAATTATGTCGCATTTGACTAGCTAATTATTTTTTAGGTTCTCGTACTCCAAAATAGACCCGAACCCCATAGAGTCGGAAAATTATAAGTTAAGTAGAGGTTATGGTTAGAATCAACATGTTCGGTCAATTGGACAACAAAAATTGCAACTTTCTTTAATTTATACTACCTCTATTCCAATATTATCTTCTACCCCAACGAGTGCACGAGTTTCAAGGAAAAACATATTTGGCATAAAAAAGACTCAATCACCCCTCATATTATTCTGTCATTCGCATGGTTGTATAAGGGGAAGAGTGTGTGTGGGAAGGGTATAGGTCATATTTTTACAACTTCAATTCAATTCATTTGAGTTTTTCGCAGTTCGGCTCATAATTTGTAAATGCTTTAAGTTTTGATCCTGATACTCATTCGTAATTATTAGTATATCATTGGAAAGGTCTCAACATGTACTTTTATACACGTACAATATTGATAGAGTTTTGATAATTATTTGAGTGTCAAAACAATTAAACAAAAAGTTCAGTTCAATTCAGTTCAGCTCATCTCTAAAGAATGGGCCAATAATGGTAGAGAGTGTGAACGCAAAATGTTTTTTTTTTTATAACCAAAATAAGAAGGTGGAAGCTAGATAAATGTGGAACGCCAAAAATAAAAAGGTGAAAGATAATTATGAAACAGATGTAGTATTACTTGAAACAAGCTAGTACGTCACCATTTGAAATGGGCATTGCACAATTTTTTAAAATTATTTTATAATTTTTTTATCTTAAATTAGTAAAAAAATTATCAAACAAAATTTAAAAATATAATTCATATTTTGAATTTTATCTACAGATACCTAATTTTAGTATATTTTCTACAAAGAGTAGATAAATAGGAAGTATATACTCCCTTTACTCAAAAAGATCTTGAGAGTTAGTGTAACACCCCCGATTTTAAACAATAAAATAATATATAAGTAATAATTTTTTGAGTCGGAAAATCTCGATAATCAAAAAATTGTGGATGAAAATATCGTTAAATCCAGCGGAAGCAAAATGCAAAATATAAATCGGATATGATCGCCAAACTCATTTCTTCTAAATTAAGTGGAAGGCTAAGCACAATAACTCTCAACTCACATTCTAAGTGATATATTCGAACGATGAAAGAAGAAAACTTCTACACATACACGTAGTTAGCGGCGATTGCTTGTCGTTCAGTGCAATATAATTGACCTGCAAACACAATTGTGCTCGCCATTGAAAATGGTTTCCAATGGGTCGTCAAAAGGCCAACCATAAAAAAGGACAAAAACAAAACCCATTCGTTAGATTTTATGCCAGTAACCACTAACCACACACTATCTTTGTTTTTGAGTTATAATTTGTAGATTACTTTGTTCAGTTCAAAGAGAACAAAAGTACTCTATTTTATGTCAACACGAAAAAAGTTTGAAAATGCCTCTTGTATTTACTTCAACCCCATCATGGTAAATAACTCATGTGGGGCGCTATCTTATCTTGAACATTTATGATTTGTAAGTTGATGTATTTTCAGTAACATTAACAAATGAGTAAGTGTTTTTTTCTTTTCTTTTTGAGAGATAAATGGGCAAGATTTAAAAATGACATAAGATGGCAATATATTTTGAACTTTTTGGGCATGTATGTTCCTTTCAGCTTTGATCAACTGGACAAACTCTATTAAAATTAAATGTATTGAAATGAAATTTTATTTAGTTATTTTGACACTCAATTACTTATTTGTATATTGAGACAATTCTACTAATAAAATATACCTATAATTACGAACGAAAATAATTACTTACAATGAAAAAAAATCAGCGAAATTAAAATAAACTGATATTAGCATAACTTAACTAAATTTAAGCAAGTGGCTTGAATTGAAAACAAATTTTTAAAAATTGAAAATCAACGTACGTACATGTCTACCGACGATCTCAATAATGGAAAAAATTGTGCGAACCCATTTTATACATGAGACTGAGTAATAATGACGTACGTCGACCCCTAGACTACACAATAATGACCCCTCATCTACACAAAAATGACCCTTCGACTAAACTCTAAAGACCCTCCTACCCAGTCTCATATTATGAAACGGATGTATACATTTTTTTCTCTCAATAATTAAACATATATAGCATCAGCATTGCACCAAAAAAAAAAAACATAGCATACAGCATTGCAAACCATTCAGGTACAACGTCGGCCTCTTTGATTTGATCATTTCACATCATATAAAGACAATGCAACCCACCGCATTACGTTACTGTCTCATCAACTACTTTTGATCTATGGTTGTGCATCGATCTGGTACAACGTTGTGCATCGATCGGGTGCACAGTCCACAGCAAACAAATGGTACCTACTACGCCCGTACTGTTCTCAGTTGGTCCTATAAAAACACTAGTGCATCAAGCCAACAAACACCGACAAAAGGTTTTCACCTACAAAAGAATAACCTAATTAAGGATTATATATTCCAGTTTACACAAATAAAAGATCATAATATAGCAAGATGAGATTAAATGTGAAGCGATCCATCATGGTGCGCCCCTTGAAGGAAACCACCCCAAGGGAAAGTATATGGTTATCAAGCCTTGACTTGATTACCCGCGTACCTTACACACACACTAATGTAATATTTGTTTTTCATCCAAATGGTACCACATCTAATCTGCCAGCAAAATTTTTTGACACTAAGATTTTGTTAGATTCTCTGAGCAGTTTGCTCGTCTCATATTATCCATTGGCGGGTAGACTAAAGTTCAACAAAAGCGATGGTGCTCGGCTAGAGATCGATTGTAACGATGAGGGTGTGTTGTTTGTCGAGGTGGAGTCAACAAATACACTAGCTGACTGTGGGGATGAAATTAGCTCTAATTTTGAGCTAAGGGAGCTATTCTTTCCCAAGTGCGATTACTCTAAGGGGATATCGGCAATCCCTCTTCTAATGGTTCAATTGACCCGCTTTAAGTGTGGTGGTGTAGTTTTTGGAACTGCATCTCATCATCATGCAATTGACGGACCTGCTTATATACAGTTTCTTAACTCGTGGACAAGGACAGCAAAGAATCTTGACCTAGACGTTATGCCTATCCATGACAGGAAGCCATACCTTTCTCCCCGCGATCCTCCACTGATCAAATTTCAGCACATCTTTCCAACCCCGGACTTGTTAGGTAAGAAAAGGTTATCTATACAATGAAACTGACGTTTATTATACTAACCTGAATAATGGAAAACAAGAGTACGTACATAAACGGGAACCCTCGCTCTAAGGCTATAAGTTTATATAATATCAAAATTAAACCTTGGTTGAGCAATTGTATATGTAAATAATATCTTCTTTTAACCTACTTTCACATTTGGATCACTACTAATTAAACTAATATTTTGCAAAGAATAATAACTATGTATGTGCGGTGAATTTAAGTGATGTTAAAAGTAGCCGATGTACTTCCCATGGCATCAAAAACAAAAAGTAGCCGGTGTAATGCATGCATGCATACAAATACAGTTGGTTATATAATTAATATTTGTTTACAATTATATTATGAATAGAATTGTTGTCATTATATATTGAGAAAAAATTTGTGTGAAACCCGTTTCATTTCATGAGACTGGGTAAGTGGGGTCATTATTGTTCGACGAGGGGTCATTATTGTGTAGTCGAGAGTCATTATTGTATAATCGAATGGTCATTAATATCCAGTCTCATATATAAAACAGGTTCACGAATTTGGATCCTCTCCATTTGTGTATTGTCTTCCATTTTCTCTTTGATATATAGAATAAAATAAAAGTTTCTTTTTAAAAAATTATTAAAAACCCAACTCCTACTTTCCCACATAATCTCAACCGTTGGATGACAAATGTAAGGCAAATGAAGAAGATGCGAATGGAGAGAATCTGGACTGTATGATACACAGTTTTTTTCCTTGTATATTATTGTCTTGGCTTTGTTCATAATTTTCAAACGGAAAAAAAGGTGTTTTGGGAAACTAAAAAATTTGAAAGAAGAGAAGTGAATGTCAAATTAAACACCACGATCCACTTGCCCCTCAATAATGTCCTTCGTATTAAGCACAATTCAATATATATAAAAAAATTGAATGTACCTATAGTGAAAAGATTTAGAAACCAAACCTCGTTCATGCATATTTTTGTTAAGTTACTTTACGACGGTCTTTTTTTAAAAAAAAATGTGTTAACTTGTTTCATATATGAGACAGTGTCACTAATGACTAACAACGGGTCACTAATGGCCACCATGAGTCAATAATCAACGTTTTTTAATTTGTCATTAATTACATCATCACATATATATAAAACAAGTTTACACAAGTTTTTATTTTTTAAAAAAATTTCAGAACGCTCTATATAAGTCTTGTCGAACAAATTAAAGATTCATTCGTACAATATATGAGAATCAAGTTACCTATAGTTGGTCTTCTTTTTCTTTTGACAATCATGAATTGTTGGTCAAGTGTTACAATTTAGTTTTTTTCGGTTCAGTTTATTTTTTTGGATAAGTTACGTGTATCTTTAATTACAGTTTTTTATTTTACATTGAATTCAAATAATTTCATTAGTTTTTGTTTGATTCTATTTATTTCAGTTAAATTGAGTATAGTTCATTCTACATATGAACAAAACATATCAAACTACATGAAAAGCTACTATTTTGGTAGATCCAACGAGTTGGTGGCTTGCTTATTTTTAGTCTTAACCCACCCCCTCTCTAAAATTAGAAGGAGTATAGAAAGAGTAGCATTATTATGTTATTGAACTTAGTACTCTCCAAAATATCTATGCTTATCTTGTTAGACATCAAGAACATTAGCCAATTAATTAAATATATTCCGAAAATCAGGTGATCCTCAACTGATCAAGAATCTTGAGACAACAACAACAAAAACTGCAATCTTCAAGCTCACTAAGGATCAAATTTGCACATTAAAACAAAGAGCAAGATCAGAATTGATCAATAATGAGCTAACCACATATGAAGTCATAGCTGCACACGTATGGCGTAATGTATGTCGAGCGAGAGGGTTGAACCCCAACCAAGAGGTAGCATTTTATATACCTACACATGGACGGCGGAGATTGAAAGAGCCAGCATTGCCATCAGGATTTTGTGCCAACGCCATGTTTTATCCAGAATGCATAATGAAAGTAGGTGACGTTGTCAATAACACATTAGGGTATGTTGGAAATAAGATCAATGAAACTCTAAGACTTATGGATAATGAGGAGTACATAAGATCTACGATAGACTACTATGAAACACACCCTCTTTTAAGGGATGTGGCTCATATTAGCCACGCTGCAAGATACCCAAACTTCTCTATAAATTATTGGGGCAAAGGGATGCCAATTTATGAAGTAGACTTTGGCTGGGGTACCCCAAAGTTTGTAGGAATTGGTAGTATCGATTATGAAGGAATGTCATTCCTCATACCAAATTGGAATGATGATGGTGGTTTCTCATTGGCTATTACACTATTTAGTCATCATATGGACCTCTTTTCCAAGTATTTGTATGATTTGCACTACTACAAAATGAGTTTAATGTAATATTTTCAATGTAACATTTAATAAAACTGTTGTATTAAATATTATATTGCAACACTTTTCTTACAAGTGTTTATATATTTTTTGATTAAATGCAATACTATTTTGAAAGTGTTGTATATGTTTATTAAGTAAGTGCAACACTTTTTTCCAAATTAAAATGTTGCTATTTTGGTTGAGCAAAAATTGTTTATTAAGTAAGTGCAATACTATTTTGAAAGTGTTGTATATGCTTATTAAGTAAGGACCCAATTGTGGAAAACGTTGGATGCATTGAGCATAATGGACCAAATGATTCCATGTAGCACCCTCGCAAAGCAAACAAGCAGCTTAGAGCTATTCTATACTACTAACAGGTATTGACACTATTTGTCAATACCTGCCTTTTTGAAAAATTGTTTAATTTGCAAAATATCAAATTCAACAGAGTTGATATCAAGTTGAAATATGATAATATCAAGTTTAATTGTGCTAATATCAAGTTGAAGAAGTGCAAAATCGATTGCTATCAAGTTTATAAACATCAATATCAAGTTCCAACATAGCAATATCATGTTTAAGAACATTCATATCAAGTTCATTGTAAATATTATCATATTTTTTTGGTAAACTTGATAAAATCATCCTATAACTTGATATTCATATACTTCAACTTGATATTTATCGTATACCAAACAAAACTTGATATTTATCGTAACCAAACAAAACTTGATATTTATCAAGTTAAAAGATGATTTTATCAAGTTCAAAGTATGATCTATCAAGTTTGGTTTTAAATAAAAAATAAAAAATTCGTAGGCCCCCACAGGTATTGACAAATAGTGTCAGTACCTGCTAGTAGTATAGAATAGCTCAGCAACTTAACATAAAGTCGGAGCTATCCTAAATCAATACCTGGTACTCTGGTAGTGGCACTGTGCATCACTATCGTAGGGGGCACAAGATCATAAAAATGAGGCTAACTAAATGAAAAATGTGGACCAAGGGTATTATGACATGTTTGGTTTTTTTTTGGAAAAAAAATAATGTACCAAAGTTTTATCACGTTCTAAGGGAACTTTATCGGGTTTGGAGTGTTGTTTATCATGTTGTAAGGGTTATATAACAGATTTGATAAAACTTTGTTTTGGGGAAATAATATTTTAATATAAATGGAGTTTTAGGGCCCCACTTATAGTGGTAAATAGTGCAACTACCGAGTATGGCGCTAGTATTGCTCATAAAGTCGAGTTGTTTGTTGCAACAAACAATTAATTATGGTGCACATTTTTTCTAGAAATTATAGGACACTTTCTCTTCCTACGAACAACACAAATTAAAATGGGAATACGTCGACGTCGTCGAGATTCGATATGCCACTGATTTCCTAACAAAAGGTCCAGAGGCCAGACACGTCACCAGTAGATTGCAGAAAGATGAGGTTTTATGAGTTATGACGGCATGACGCCGCGTAATGATTGTTTTTGGGGGACCGGTTGCAATTTGCCCTGGGTCCTGGGATAGGGTTTTTTTTTTTTAAAATAAGAAGGCGGGCCATATATGGGTATCCCATTTCGGGCTTAATCATGAATTAATAATCCTGAGCATTTGGAAAGGAGGGGGAGGTGGAAAATGCCCCCAAAGAGAATCGAACCCTAGTCTCCAGTGTGGACACCAGGAACGATTACATTGGACCAAGTACTACCTGGGTCCTGGGATAGTGAATTAATCATGTGTCCATCAAAATTAATCACGTGGAATGTTAGTCTTATTTCGTACTCCCTCGGGTTTTCTTTTTTCTTATGCAATTCTATTTTGGGTTGGTTTTTATTTAACTTATAGATTTCCTTATTTGGGTTGGACCCATACATAAAGTTACCCTTTCCCTCTTTCACAACTCTCTCACCTCCCTATTATTTTATTCCCCCACGCACTAATTTCTTTCCCCATCTCATGTGCTCTTGCCCCTTTTCATTTTTTTATATTTATTTCAATGGCATTTTTAGTAATTGCACATAACTCATTAGGGCATTATTGCAATTGTACCCTCATATTTGGGGGCTCCTAAAAACTTGTGCTAAAGTGAACCATAAGAAAACTAAAAACCGGAGGGAGTATTCCTTAAATGATTATTTCCTCCTCCCCCATTGAGTTTCACTTTTGGTTAAAAAAATTATTCTTAAATTATACATGTCACATTTGACTAGCTAACTTTTTAGGATCTCGTACTAAAAAAAACCGAACCCCATAGAGTCGGAAAATTCTAGGTCAAGTAGAGCTTATGGTCAGGGTCAACACGTTCGGTCAAATTGGACAAAAAAATTTGCAAATTTCTTTATGCTACCTCCGTTCCAATATTATCTTCTACCCCAACGATTGCGCGAGTTTTAAGGAAAAATATATTTGGCATAAAAAAGACTCAATCACCCTCATATTATTGTGTCATTCACATGGGTGTATAAAGGAAAGAGTGTGTAGGAAGGGTATAGCCGTATAGGTAATGTTCTTTACAACTTCAGTTAAGTTCAGTTCAGCTTAACTCATAATTTGTAAACACATTAAGTTTTGATCCTGAAATTCATTCGTAATTATTAGTATATCATTGGAAAGACTTCAACATGTAGTTTTATACACGTACAATATTGATAGAGTTTTGATAAGTATTTGAGTGTCAAAATAATTAAATAAAAAGTCCGGTTAAGTTCAGTTCCTCTAATTAAAGAACAGGCCCATAATGGTAAAAGTGAGTGTGAACGCAAATTTTTTTCTTTTACCGAAAAAAGAAGGTGGAAGCTAGATATATGTGGAACGTCTAAAATAAAGTGGTGAAAGATAATTCTGAAACAGATGAAGCATTACTTGAAACAAGCCAATACGGAACTATTTGAAATGGGCATTGCATTGACACAATTTTATTAATTATTTTTTAATTTGTTTTTATCTTAGTAAAAAGTTATCAAACAAAATTTAAAATATAATTCATATTTTGAATATTTTTAAATTTTATCTATAGATACCTTAGTTTTAGTATATTTTCTACAAAAAGTAGATAAATAGGAAGTACATACTCCCTTCGCTCAAAAATATCTTGAGAATTACTATGACACCCCTGTTTTTAAACAATTAAATTTTTAAGTTGAAAAATCTCAATAACAAAACATTTGTTAAAAAAAATATCGTTAAATCCTGTTAAGCAAAATGTAAAATACAAATCGAATATGATCGCCAAACTCATTTCTTCAAAATTAAGTGCAAGGCTAAACACAATAACTCTCAACTCACATTCTAGGTGATATATTCGCACAATTAAAGAAGAAAACTTCTATACATACACGCAGTTAGCGAGGACTGCTTGTCCTTTCGTGCAATATAATTGACTTGCAAACACAATTGTGCTCGCCATTGAAAATTGTTTCCAATGGGTCACAAGGCCAACCATAAAGAACGACAAAAACAAATCTCATTCGTTAGCTTTTATATGCTAATAACCACTAACCACATACTCTATCTTTGTTGCGGATTACTTTGTCAGTTCAAAAAGAACAAAGTACTATATTCTCTGTCAACACGAAAAAGGTTTGAAAATACGTCTTGTATTTACTTCAACCCGATCATGGTAAATAACTCATGTGGGACGCTATCTTATCTTGAACATTTATGATTTGTAAGTTGATCTATTTTCATTAACAATGGGTACGTGTTTTTTTCTTTTTTTGAGAGATAAATGGGCAAGATTTAAATATGACATAAGATGGCAATATATTGTGAACATTTTGGGCATGTATGTTCCTTTCATCTTTTATCAACTGGACAAACTATATTAAAATTAAATGTATTGATCGAATTGGAATTTTATTTAGTTGTTTTGACACTAAATTACTTATTAAAACCTTTGATTTTGAAATTTTATGAAACTGTGTATATTAAGACCATTCTAATAATAATATACAAATAATCACGAACGACAATAATTACTTACAATGAAAAAAACCAGCTAAATTAAAATAAACTGAAATTAACATATCTTAACTAAATTTAAGCAAGTGTTGAACTGAAAACAAATTTTTAAAAGTTGAAAATTAATGTACATGTCTACCGCAAGTCTCAATAATTAAACACAAAAAATTGTGTGAACCCGTTTCATGTATGAGACTGGGTACTAGAGCTGGCCACGAGCCGACTTGAGCCGACTTACGACTCATCTCAAACGACTTGACACACCCAGACCCTCAGCTCAAAGTCAGCTCGTCTAGTCGAGCCGACTTGAGCTGAGCTGATACCTAGGAAAACCTTGGCCCTAAGCCAAGTCGGCTCAGCTCGTTTACGGTCGAGGCAGAACGAGCCGACTTGAGCCGAGCTGATACGTAGGAAAACCTTGGCTCATAGTCAAGTCGGCTCTATTCGATTGCTCGAAAAATCGTAGAGTAGGTACAATTCGCCAGCTCGTTAAAACAATTCAATTCGAAAAGTTATAAGAGCTTAAATTTAGTCACTCAAATCGTTAAGTGGGCAAAAGTTAAGCTAAGTGAGCTCGTAAGTCATCGAATTGCACGTAAGTTATCCAATTGTGATCGAGCTGAGCTAGCTCATCGAATTCGAATTGACTTGGTTAAATTAAAATGTCAGCTCAAAGTCAGCTCGCTCTATTCGACTCGACTTTGACCGAGCCGACTCGGTCAACGAGCC
>ONZK01001131.1:105218-116320 GCA_900322385.1 Pharnaceum exiguum | reverse complement strand
TTATTGCATTGATGACATTTGAAGTAATTTCAGTCCTTTTAAAAAGTTTGACCGGATGAATTTATACAGGATGGAAGGAATGTTTCTCTGTGATTCTTGGATGTGATCAGGTTCCTTCAGGCAAACCAGCTCCAGACTTGTAAGTCATTTGGGTCTCATATAAACTAGATGCTCTATTCTTCGCTATCCCTCCACAATTGCATATGCCTTGAATTATATGCAATCTAGGCCTAAGTCTAAGTAGAAGCAAGCCATGTATGTCATGACCAAAGATTGATTTTAGAATTTTCATGTTGATTTTCTGAAACTATTGATTTGATACTATAGGTACCTAGAGGCTGCAAAGAGGATGGGAGTTGACCCCTCGACTTGCCTAGCGGTAGAAGATTCCTTGTAAGTCCTTATCATTTTACGCTTAAGGTGTTCTTTTACAAGGTCCTTAAAAGAAAACATTCTCTGACTGGCCTTTCTATTTATGTGAAATCAAATATCTCACCCTACCTTGGCTGGTAGCAAAATTGTAGAGCTCTTCAATGTACTGCATTCAACGACTGATAGTCGTTTTACTTTTTCGTATATCATATTGATCTTTTGTCGATTCAGACTTTGATTTCTCGTTTCTTTGCTGAATGAACAGAATAGGTGTTAAGTCTGCAAAAGCTGCGGGGATGAGGGTAGTTGCTGTTCCATCTCCATCTGAGGCTGATTGTGCAGAATTAGCTGATTCTGTACTTGACTCACTCTTGGAGTTCCACCCTGAACTTTGGGGTCTGCCTGCGTTTGAAGACTGTAGTCTGCATGACAGCACTCAATTAGATAATAACAATTAGCATGGGCAAAATTGATTAACAGAATTCTGAGTAGGATCACTTTTTCTGCTCAGAAGAATGGTACTTATACTGTTCAGTTGGAGTTGTCAATTGTTGGGGCATTTTCGTTGTTATAGTATATTGATACTTACAATTGACTACAGTTAGGTGACCATTTTGTAATACAGATATTACGGTGTGTAAGTGTAACCTTGTTGCTAATTGTAATGTCCTATACATTTCTGAGACCATAAAAATAAGTGTCCTATACATTTCTGATGGACAAGCTGCTTCCGAGTCATCAAAATTCCCTCTTCTTGAATTTGTATTTTTATCATTTTGCTTCCCTCCCACTAGCTTTAAGTAAGTCAAGAAAAATGGAATCTATTTTAAAAGCCTCATTTTGCTACCTCTTCAAAAGAAATTATTAATGATAAGTATTAGGACAACCTTATTGGAACAACTAGGTTACAACTCATTATAGGTTTCAATGCATGCCACATCAAATTTCCATTCACTTACAACTTTTATTTATCTTCAAGATTATTGGTAAAACTCTCTTACAACTTTGTTACAACTTAAGTAAACTTGTGCACATTTATCATGAAGTATTTTTAGTTTTTAGATAAAGTTTAAAGAAAATAAAAATTGCAAAATAAACCAATCACAACCAATGCATTAAATATAAGAGTTGTAACAAGAGGTATTCTACTTACAACTTACCTAGAGTTTTTGCAAGATTATTAGTAAAACTTGACTTACAACTCATGTTACAACTCATGAATACCTACCATTAAGGTTGCCCTTATCTCATTGTTTTATTGTATCCTACAACCCTTGTAAAATTCGGGTTTCAAGCTTTCGCGGAAGTTTCACAATGTTTCTCAATGAACGGTAATGAGCTATTCACTTTTTTTAATCTTAATCCTCAAACTTAAATTGAAGGATTCTTCGTCATTTATCACGTCTCCCTTCAAACTTTCTAGCTGAATTGAAACTGAACTTAATTGAAAAAAACTGAACTAAAAGAAATAAACTGAACTAACCTGAAAAAAACTGAAGTGTAACACTATATGTTAGAATATGTGGTAGCTTGTGTCTCGCATTACTAGTTTATAGTGGCCTTGGGGTGTATATAAGTGAGTAGGTGCCCTATACTCACTTATATTTAGGCGAAATTTATAATTCTATCTTGATATCAGAGCGGGCCTAGCTTGGGCTTGTATTGTTGTTAATTCCTTATTATACCCACAATTGTTAGCCTATAAATGACATTTTTGTGAGACGGGGCTTTCAATTTAATTTCCCCCAGTTAAGCCCACAGGCGAGCGATGCCCAAAGAGGTAGGTATGTCCACGCTTCAGGCTCAAAGTAGCCCTTAGGGAAGGCGAGGTGTTGGAATATGTGGTGGTTTGTGTCCCACATTGTAGTATATAAGTGAGTGATGCACTTCATTGCCAATTGGTTTTGCATTGTATCTCACAAGCCTATCAAGGTAATTCTAGTTCATTTGAGGTGCAGTGTAAGTCTGTAAGCAAATCACTATTAAAGTGTGAAGATCAGTTTTCTCCGAAGTACGATCTTTGGTCCAAAAACTGATCAGCAAATCGCTATCAATCTAATAAGGTCTGTTTTCCTGTTCCCAAAATGCAGGGGGCACCCTTGTGAACGCAGAGATAAACGAAGATGACATATCCATTGCCAAAGCTTCTATAGAATTACCACAATTCAGGTGTCCTCATAGGCTGAAATTGTAGGGGTTTCACAGAACTACTCTCTTGTTTTTTTCATATATTTGAGAGCCTACCCTTGTGCATCAGATTAAAAAGTCAAGAGATTGTCACTACTATTGATTTGACCAGTTTGCCTCATTTCTTTTCTATATATTCATTTTCTGGCAGTGAATACTGAATACCATCCAATGTAGAGAGGATTGGAATTTATGTTCTTACTGTATATCAAGGCCCAGCTTGTAAGTAGTGTGCTAACAAAATTCGATGCCCCAAGACTAGACGTGGTTGCCCAATATATATGCTTTTGTTTGACTAGTGTTGAATTGTTGATAGTGTGCTAAAGTGTTGGTTAGACGTTGAAATACAATTAAATCGTCTTCAAGTACAATACAGTGACCTTATTAATTTGCTCACTAGTTATATTAACGCTGACTCTGTAAGTTCACTTATCAATCAACGCCTCTATTTTGTACTCATAAGTTCTATTTGATTTGATCTCTTTTGAAAACGATGAAGAACAAATTAAATTACTAGAAATACTCCATAGTAGAAAAGAGATTGAATCAGGTCTAGTGGAGTCTCAATAGTTTTTCTTATCTGAAGGTATCTTTTTGGGACATACTTCTGACATTACCTTTTGTTTAACCCATAGCATCTTCATATTGGGAGAGGCACTAGAGAAAACTTTTGCACGCAATGGTTAAATCAGTGTTGTCTGTGTAGTGCTAACTGCTATGTAAGAATATTATTTCTCGGATGCAAATAACAAGAACACCCATGATTATTAAGTTATCCATCAATATCAATATGACAGTATATATACTACTTGGGTTTTTATTTTTTATTTTTTTTTGGGTGTATGCATGCAATTCTTCGAAACAGAAACTATTTGGCTGTAGGTGGGGTTGGTTAGAGTGTTAAGCAATTCATATCGTTTAAGCAAGGTCTCGAAGTCGAGCATCAGCGTATGCGGAGACCTTCTTCGGAAACTCACCCACCACAACCAAGCGTGCGACCCGGGTTGGGTTTGAACGGTAAACCAAATGGGCAACCAAAAAAATGAGGGGTCAACTTATTAATATTCAATATTGTCCCACTGTCGGTCCACAATAGCAAGTCTCTCCCCCTTTATCTTTACAAGTCTCGACCTTGTCACACAAACCAATCTCCCTTAATGACCAACAGTGAGATGGTTGGTGGCAATGGAGGAACCAAAATAACGGCCGTCATTCTCGACCTGGATGGCACACTGCTGAATACAGGTTCATTTTCTGACCTCATGCTGACTTACTTTGTTGCATTATGCCTGCAATGTCTTGTAACATAGTTTTTCCTGTATATATGGCATACTATACAGAGGTGTTGGGGAGGGAGGCATTGAAGAAATACTTAGCAGGTTGTGGTAAAATTATGATAGATGACAGTGAGCACAGCGGTGTGGGAAGAACGCTGAGAGAATCAGCTACCATCATTGTCCGCAACTATGAGCTTCCAATCACTCCTGAACAGTACATTGCAGAAATAGACCCTTTATACCGTTCCTTGTGAGTAATTTTCTCATTTTGTTCATTCATTTACCAAGCACAGGATATTTGCTTGTCGATATTCATCAATGGTTCTTTGTAATGTACGAAAAAAGTGACAGCAGCACAGTAGAAGGTTAGCATAGGTGTCATTTTTGGTGAAGGGAGTGAGAGTTCATGCTATTTATAATCAGGTTATATACTTTTCAATGCCTGTAAACTTTTCCTTAGCATTTGAATGTGTTAACGGCGTCAACACGTCTTAGATGGTGGAAGGGGTTTTCCACAATGATGCTTACAATATGCTAGCTATCCATCATAGTACTAGTTGTGTGCTGAATAATGAAATTCCTTAGCATATGAGAGTGTTTCAATTATTGTTTTACACTTAGTGGCTACTGGCTAGTGCAGTTGGTGGTTAACATCAGTTCCACTGAGGTTTACCCGGTCGTTAACGGGACCCATGGGATTAGTCAGGCAAAGTCAGGAATAATAACTTATAAATGGGAAAATTTTAAAATATGTAATGTTTCAGGTAAGCAGTTTCTTGACATAGATGTCAAATTGTGTTCTAGTTGCAAAGATGTTAAAGCACTCCCTGGTGCCAATCGACTCATAAAGCATCTCCATAAGCACAATGTGCCATTTTCTCTGGCCTCAAATGGTGAACAAGAGTCATCACTTTGGAAAATTTCCTTTCATAAAGGTAACACTCTAACGCCTTATGCAACTTGAATTATGTTTCTGTTGTTAAGTGGTTGGAAACCTCTACACCACATGAAGTAGTTGATGATTTAGTTGTGAAGGTACTTTCTGAGATCTTAGATATTGGCAGTTGTGGAAATATATCGAAGAAAAATTTAGTTTTTTTTTTTTTTTTTGGGGTTGGGGGGTGTTGTTCCAGTCTGTTGTTTCCTGTTTTTTGTTTTGGGCTGGACAAAATCCAATTATGTTGCAATATTATAAGCTAACTTCAAGGAGGTTCAAGCTTATAACTCTCTCACATGATAAACTTTCTGCTTCCCCGGGTGAGGTGCTAGCTAAATTTCTGCCTGACTACCATGGTGGATTTTCTGTCTGGAGTATAAATATGATGATTACATAGTCTGTGACAATGGTGAGTTCATTGTACATCTGTACATGCTTTATCTTCCGTCAAATCTGTCGGTCAGAGTTACTTAGCTTGTTTCCTAATGTCCTCCTTTACATCATCCCATCCTTGGCTGAAGTTTAATTTCTTGAATTGTCACGACTTCATTCTTGCCTTTTTTTCTTCTCCTGGTTTTCATGGTCTCCCTGTCACATATCATCTCTCATTAATGCGAAATGCTTGGTTTGTATCATACACACAGGGTGGAAGGAAAGCTTTTCTGCGGTTCTTGGAAGTGACATGGTTGCATCAGGAAAACCATCTCCAGACTTGTAAGGTCTTCCGCAACACAATACATATTTCCATTAAAATGTTGATTGCTACATTTATGTTATTGGCTTCTGGCTCACATCAGGCAGACTTACATTTTTGTATGTGAAGATGAAGATGATGAAGCAAAGCAGACTTATATGGCATATTAAATCATCCACTTATTTTATCATGGTTTAACTGCGATATTTATCATGTGATGCCAGATATCTAGAAGCTGCAAAAAGAATGACAGTTGACTCCAGTAACTGCCTGGTGATAGAGGATTCCCTGTGAGTGATTTAATAGATTTACAATCAAATAGCTTTCCGACGATCTATATCATTGCTTGAGAGATGTCATACAAGAATAAAAACTTCTGCTTCTATTATGATATGCTACCAAGTGTGTACCTGAGTTGGTTGCCACTGATACAACTGGCAAGAAGCTCTTCATGTCACAGGAGCATCTTCCCGATCACCTAAAGACAGAATATTTCATCAAGATTAAAGTACATTCTCTTCACTGCAACTTTGGAACAATTAGAAGACCTTCAAAGAGATATCTAAGAAGCATCTGAAGTACACCAATTTGCATACCTATTGCATTGCACTGGTTGTGTGCAACTTTTTCGCCATAATTTTTGTACCATTAGTTGAGTGACTAGTGCCTTCTACGGGTTGGGAATGGACGAGGCCCAAGATCATACTGTTGAGTGCCAAGGCCAAGGCTCTCGCAAACCTTCCACTGACTCTTTTGAGACACACATCACTTCCATTAACGCGTCGGAACATTTTAAGTTGATGATGAGTGGTTTCGTGTGAACTAAGTTTCATGTGGAAAGAATTGCTGTCAGAGTTTCATCTTTGAGCTGTTCTACTAGTCTTGGCAGTTGGGTGAATGTGACCTGATGTACTGTAATTTTGTACTTCGTTTCTTCATTGACAGAGTAGGTGTAAAAGCTGCAGTAGCTGCTGGGATGAAGGTAGTGGCGATCCCTATCCAAGACAAGGCTGACTGTGAAGCTCTGGCTGATTCAGTTCTTCATTCACTGCTGGAGTTCCAACCTGAGTTGTGGGGCCTGCCTCCTTTTGACGACTGTATGTGATTTCTTTTGTAATAATCTCCATCGCTATTCTTGCTTATGCTAAAACAAAACTAAGTCTACTTTTGTGACATATTGCTGTAATTTTTGGCAGGGGTTGGTAAAGCATTACCAGTTGATTTAATTACTTTGCAAGGAGTACTTCTTGACAGATTTCTGGATCAATCCTCAGGTGTGGTATAAGTTTCTTCTAAAGCTTCTAACCTAAAACCTTTTGAAGGAGGTGTGTAACCACTAAACACCTCTATGTTCCCGTAAATTGATATTTGGCAAGTGGTTTGCCATTGACATGTGCCAGAACAGTACTGGTAAAGGACATATCTCTATTGCTTTAATTGGCATTGCATATACAATGATGAGAAGAACTCACTTTCACTGGTGATGAGCGTTCCTTTCGCAATTTCAAGAAACGTTCATGAATCTTTCGGATGTGTAGGGGCAAATGATGATCTTGATATTCTTCCTGATCAAGTCTGTGGAGTTTACTTTGGTTGGGCCAAAGTAGGTATGGTTACTGACTTTAAAGTTGTGGTTGGCATTGGAGAGGAGATTCCGTCTACTCTTTTGAGAAAACTAGTAAGTACCTAACTGTGTAGAATCATCTCTGCTTACTTTTGTTTTCTTAATGTTGCACACCAATATTTTGGCATAATGTTATTTGTAAGTGATGATGGAACTACACACGTTGTTTGAAAGCTGAAAATATGCAACATTCTAGTGTCTCTCAAAGATCCTCTGTTCTTAGCCCCTTTTCATCTTATTTCCTTGGGGGTGTTTTCAGTTCAGTTCATTTCAGTGACGTTAAGAGTTTCCAGGACATGTATAGTTTAGTCAAGGCCTAAACAACATAGTTTAGTCAGCTTACAACTGTACATATTACTCTTCCAAAAACAATATGTTTCTCTATTGTGTTATATTACTCTGTGTACCACTCGAATCTGGAATGTTTATCAATTCTGGCAGTGAGCCAGTGCTAACATGCCCTTTAGAAGTCATATTACTGTCATTTCGTTTTGCAGAAAGTCTGTGTTATTGATGGAAGCACCGACCGTCTATCAGGTCAGCATATGCAGCTTTCGCTCATTGGCTACATTCGAACGTTCACTAGCAAGGTAAACGTAGATGGTTTTTTTTTGAGGTGCAGTGCTACCAAATTACTTTTCTTTGGTATTTGCTTTTATTATTTCAAAATATCAGAAAGCCTGTAGACTTCTAGTACTCTTTGATCAAAAACTCAACACATGACTATACATCAGATCGTAAGTTTACCCGTTCTGAAAATGCAGGGGGGCACACTTGTGAACGCAGACATTAACGAAGATGACATATCTATTGCCAAATCTTCTACAGAATTGCCACAATTCAGGTGTCCTGAAACTCTGAAATAGTAGGTGTTTTACAGATTACCCTGTGCATCACATGGTTATATATGTGTCTTGTCTACATAGTCCATGGTTACTTATGGTCCATTCGTGGGAAACGTTTGTCCTGGTTTTTTGATACTTTTCCTTGTACCAATAATAGTCAATAGACCAATCGGTAGCACGGAAACTTCACTCAAGCGCCATGTCCGTGTCGTGTCGTACACGTATTTGGGGTTAGAATCTCTAAAATTAGTGTAGTTCTACAATTTTATTTTCGTGTCCCATGTCGGACTCGGAGTGTCCGTATAAATAATCAATGCATCAGGAGAAGTTTCACTATCAAAGTACTTTGTCCAATTGTGCACGCTGATGGACAATTGCTTGCAGACTACGAGTACCTAACCTACAAAAGCGATTGTTAGGTTAAAAGGAAGTGATAAATTTTCTGTAAATCAATTGGCCCTCTACCTCCTGTTTAATTTTAAATTCTTTTCTCAACACTCCAAAGTTCTAAATTTTTTTATTATTTTTTTTTGTGTAAAGGGGGCACTGAGGTCAGTAAGAATCGAGCCATCAACCTTAAGGGTTAAGGTGTGCTCTCTACCACTTGAGCAACTCTCTCTTCTTCTCCAAAGTTCTAAATAAATATCGAAGGAATTGTCTTCCAATATTTTGTTTTATTTCAATTTTTTTTGCGCTTTTTTTTTTTTTTTGTTACATGAACTGAATACCACTCATACAATTGTTTTTGAAGAGAGCCTTAAGCTGTCAAAAAAAAAAACAGAACCTTAGTCGGAAACAATCTCTTCCAATTATGTAAGTCTGAGGAGACTTGATGACAAAAATAAATTAATACGATCGAGTATATACACATACACATTACACACCACAACACGATGTCTTGACCTTGATTGATATTCCGTGTTATTAACGCATGCAACAAACCAAATATTCCGTGTAAATATTCCCAGCAATAAGATACTCCACGTCCATACCACACCTGATTACAACCAAGTCCCACAAGGCCACAACACTACACTTTATTAAACTTACGTTGAAACATTCTTTATACGGAGCATTATTCAGCCTTTCTCCCTTGAAACTTTCTGACTTACAAGTTATTGTTTCACCATGATGACCAACAGCATGTCAACCAACTCAAACATCTCTGCCGTTATTTTTGATTTGGATGGCACCCTTTTGGACACAGGTTAGTTCATGTACAATCTAACATATGTTGTTTTGTTTTGTATTTGTTTTGGATATGTATTAATGGTTTTCTTGCTGTTGTTTTCTGATGAGGCAGAGGTGGTAGGAAGAGAAGTTTTGAGAGAATTCTTAGCTAAACATGGGAAGGTATTGATCACTGATAATGAGCATCGAAGAGTTGGAAAGACACAAAAAGAATCAGCTGCTGCCATTGTAAAAAATTATGATCTTCCTTTTACTCCTGAGGAGTATATTGCAGAAATCACCCCCCTCAACCGTGCTGGGTGAGCCCTCTTTCTTTTCTTTTCTTTTTTCCGGATTTAGTGAACAGAAAGAACACATTTGTTTACGCGCATTTGTTTAACCCATGATTTCTTTGGGAAAGAAATTAGCATGCACTCAATGTACATACTGATGGTGTATATATTGGATAATATAAACTATAGTTCAAGGCATATTCTGTGTAAGACTGTCACAACAAATAGAGATTGATTTGTGTTTAGGGTGTACATACAACCACGTGTACGATATGAATTTTCATTAGTGTAAGGTTGTATGGTCTTGTTTGTTGGAGATGGTAATTACTAATATGGTTGCTTGCTTGGCTATTTGCGTACAGTTGTTAGTGGAAACAGAACATTGCTGCAGAATTACTGTTGTAGTATGCAGCATTGATCATAGATATATTATAGTGTGATGATCAGCAGTAATTGACCCCAATATTATATTAACTTGGCTAGTTTGCTATCTAGTATTTCCGTTTACCATAGTTTTAAGGAGCATTCCTTGTGGGATTTCTGTAGGTGGTTTAGGGTGTAGAAATGTAATTATACATGTTTAATTCATATATATGGATGAAGAATTGAAGAGTAACTCTATCATTACAATTGATCGTCTATGGCTAGCCGAAATTCTTCTTATTGTTGTCAATTTGTCATATGTTTTTTTGTAAGCTTCATGACTACATCATCTCAATCTCCTTATTCCCTTGCTGTCTTCAACAATCTTGACTGTCAATGAATTTGCTATGCTGCTATGGATTTGATACACCAACATCTTCTTAAAAAATTTCTTGTGGTCATTCATTCCAATTTGAAGTTCACTTCGAGTAAATCTGAGTTGATCATCGTCTCCAAGAGACTAGATATTGTCTTGGGTTGTTGCTACTGCTTCTACTATTGCCTTCTTGTGTACATGTAAAGAGAATAGAATTAAGTCAAAACCATATTGAATTTACAAGCTCACAGATAATTGACAAGAAATTTGTAATGGATTTCGAGTAAAATAAAGTTGGTGATGGATTCTGAAGTGTAGTAACTACGAATACATTTGGTGCTTTCTTCAATCAAATCACTGTGGCCAATATCTGAGATCAGATTCATTAACTGCATCTCTGATCACATTATAGGTGGAAGGAAGCCAAAGCACTCCCTGGTGCAGAGCGTCTCATTAAGCATCTCCACAAGCATCAAGTGCCTTCTGGTCTAGCCTCAAACTCTTTAAGTGAATACGTAGAAACAAAGATTTCGTACCATGAGGGTAAGTTTAATTTTCTGAATATGTGATGTATTTTTATATCTGTGAATCTGTGATTTTTACCTCCTTAACGCCTTTGCATCTGATGATCCATAATGTATAAGTAGACCATCTCCTAAAAATTAACATAATTTAGACTAATTTGTAATTTCTAGTCCTTTTATTCAAGGCTAAGCAAATTTTGATACTCCGTAGTAACTAAAGAATTCGCCCATGTTTGTGATTCTTCTAACAAACCCTGTAGTAATTGTAATTATTAGTGATAAATTGATGTGAGGAGTAGGAATGTTCTTTCAGAATTAGATTCTTCTACCTGCTGGTATCTCATTCTGATTGATGGTTCTTTCTAAGCATCTCATTCTAACTTTCTAGGAAGCATCCCCCCCCCCCCCCCCCCCCCCCCCCCCCCCCCCCCCCCCCCCCC
>ONZK01001131.1:34116-47087 GCA_900322385.1 Pharnaceum exiguum | reverse complement strand
AGTGATTGTTTGATGAATTATTTGGGAATATGTTATGATCATCTGAAACCTTAGAATATTGCAACTTCTTAGGGGAAGTATAAGGTCTTGGCTACAAACTCTTCGGAGGCTATGAGGTAGAGTCATAGTTGATCTTCTTGGATTTGATTAATGTTTCTTGGTTTTGGTTATTCTTGATTGGGAAATTGAGAGGGTGTTTGGCCTAAATTATGTATAAAAGGGCTTCTCCTTTGTATTTTTCATCTCATTCTCCTTCCTCCTTTTCCATTTCCTTCATAATTCAACTACCTAGAAGCTATAAAGGACTCTCACAATGGCCAAAAGCAAAAGCCCCAATTTGATGCTTTTGATTTTGATCATTTTGGAGAGTCATTTACACTTCATTTTGAAGATGGTGGAGGAGGAGGGAGAATGGGAGCAAAATTATAAAGCAAAAGCACTTTTAGTGTGAATCTTGGCCAAACACCCTCAGAGTCTTCTTATTGTAGTGGAATTGCAGCTTGTCAGGTTAGATTGTTGTGGTGTCTTAATGGAAATTGTGGAGAAGTAGTTGTTCTGGGGCCATTGCTTTTTTATTATTCTTTTGGTCTGGCTTACTCAAGTCTGTTCACTGAAGACAAAGTTCACTTTATGCTGCGTGTTCATTCCTTGGTCATTTGTAGAAGCAAGTTTCTGAGACTGTTGATTTGGGATTATGAACAACTTACTGGACTGTTTGATGCCTCTTCGTTGAGAAATCGATTAATCGATGGCTGATTATAAACCGTTTGGATTTTCGAGTTACTTATTGCATATTGTTTGAGGTATAATCTGGTTATTTTGTTGAAGAAGATCGAAATTAATGTTGTCCATCTAAAACAGTACAGCTGAGAAGACAAATATTCCCTGGAGGCAAATGACCAACGAGATACTTGAGTCAGAAGTTTACAAGGAGATGGAAAGTGTTCGCAATCCTGATATTGTATACCCAGATTGTAATTCTCCTCTTCAAATCTCCATTTCTTGCTATGTATATGATTAAAGTTGAACACTTGTTTTTGCTGCTATTTCATAGAAATTGTAGTAGTAGTTTAAATCAGTCACTCATCTGTACAAGTACAAGGCTCTAATTGTCCTGGGACTCTTAGTTATTTACATAGAAAAATATGGAAGATGTACAATGTAATTTGCCCAAGTCTTCTGTTGGCTGTTGGTGAAGTAGTGGCACTGACTTTGCTTCTTTTACTAATGCAGACTACCTGAATCCTTTCCATGCCTATGATGAAGGAAATCTTTCATGGCTGGTAACGTCTGTCTTCCTAATCGGACTTATTTTAGAGTTCACAGTTCTCATAGGAGGGATTTTCACTTTCTCAACACTTTAATGCTGTGCTTTTACGAGCTTATCAGTTTTTTTTTTTTTTTCATGGATTAGTCATGTGTTTCCTGATGATTGAGTTCTTTTGGGACTTCTTTTGTGTGATGCTGTTATACTTCTTTTGGGTGAACTTGTAGGTCAAACCCTGGTACTAGTCATGGTTAGTGGATTGGTTGTTACATTACATGTGAACATAAACTTATGAGATTTGTTACATTACATGTTATTTAGGCTGCAGCAGAGGCAGAGGCTGCCACCATGTCAATCACTAAAAGGGCTATACCTGATGCTTCTTCTGTAGATGAAGCGTTTGAGGTTGTGCGTGGAAATTGGCTCCGAGCAATTGAGAAACACCATCAGCAGTACTCTGGAAATCCCCCGAAAGATATATTAGATATTGGATGCTCTGTGGGTGTGAGCACAAGATTTTTGGCTGACAAGTTTCCTGATGCCAGTATCACCGTGAGCACTTCTTGCTGTTTTGTTTTCTTACCATGAACTACTTTAGCAGTACTTTGTGGTGTTCAGCAATTTTGATAAATGACTGTCAAATTGACTGTTGACAAGTATTTGTTAACACTGGTTAGTGGTTACAGGGGCTGGACTTATCACCTTATTTTCTCGCCGTGGCTCAGTACAAGGGAAAGAAGGGTCCCCCTAGATACAGGGGCATAAACTGGGTTCAAGCGAATGGGGAAGATACAGGCTTGCCTTCCAAGTCATTCGATCTTGTTTCGATTGCTTATGTAGTACGTATCATCCCTAATTTCCTACTTCTTGTATATTTTGTATAACAAGGTTGACGTCTTGCCCGGTTCATAAGCTTTTTCTTCTTTTTCAACTTTTGCATATGTGAATAACTGGAACATCGTAAACCCTCTGTTGTATGTGGTAGTTGATCACTTCTGAAAATTCATTGTTAGTGTTAGACTGTCACTGTTTGCATCTCTTTGCTTTCAGCTATAGTGGTGCTGATATATGAGTTTCCTTGGTGGTTTATTAACTGCTCCAAGCTTATTTCTACCTTTTTCCTTTTTTTTCTTTTTATAAAAAGGGGAAGCTTCTTACTACTTGTTGGGTAGAAGAATAACAGTGTGTTGATGAAGGGTTTGAAGGATAATTCATCCCTGTTATCAACTTATCATGCAAGAAAGAAGCTGCATATATATAGGCATAATCAGCAGGTAGTCTGCGTACATCCAACACCCTTTCATCTAACCATGTTGTATCAGGGAGTTCTAAGTGATATTATAGCAGTGCATTGAGACCTCCAACTGTGGTGCCCAGTAAGACCAAAGTATTTACAAAGATTGCTTGTTTCACATTCACCAGTTGTGCAGCTTCTTAAGTTAAGAAGAAGAGGCAAGAAGAAAAACAATCAAATTCATAAAACCCACATCATAAGGGTCAAAGTGTATGCGACCTTATGAACAAGCAGAGAGGTAAAACTAGAGAAGGAAAACATCGATGTATGGAGGAAAGTGAATTTTCAGCAACTGAAGGGTACACATAATTCTTTGACTTGTAAATTTTAAAAAAAGTCGGAAAATGCTGCACTCATTTTCCTGTTTTCGACTCAGAGTTTTGTGTTTTTACGAAGGATAATGTTGTGATTTGCTGGTAGGGCAGCTTAGGAAACTTCTCTGTACGTATGCAATTACCTGGAGCTATTGTTAAAGATCGTCAGTTTAACTCTGTCAATTTCCGCAGTTTCATGAATGTCCTGCAAAAGCGACAATCAACTTGGTCAAGGAAGCATTTAGGCTGCTAAAACCTGGTGGCACCATTGGCATCACAGATAATTCGGTAAAAATAAGAAAATTTACTTTCAAGTGTTCACAAGTTTCAACCATATCTTGGTTATTCTTCTAACGATACTAACATATTTCTTTACTTGCTTGCAGCCGAAATCCAAGAAACTTCAGGTAATAGACTGCCCTTTGGCTGCTGCGTATGTCATTATTGAGTGGGTTAAATATACATGAATTTCAAGTTTGGTTACTAGAAGTGGCTGTGCCCGGGTTGTTTTAGTTGACTCATGTTCTATTGGCCTTGTAGTAGGAACTAGGAAGGGTCAACAGTTTGCATAAACTCAGTTACACATATCTTATAACTTTCTGTGACTGCTAAAGGAAAATCTGAAAGATATGTGCTGTGACTTCTTTTACAGTTCAGTCGTTTATGTCCTGACTGTTTCTTCTTCTTTGTCTTGACTTGAGCTTGGATATGATATGTAAGATTATTGTGTTGTTTGAAGTATAAAAATGCTATAGTTTCTAGCTTAGCTTAGTTATCTATCATTCGTTTCTGTAACCTGTTAAAGTGATAAAAAGATGATACTGATACGAACTCTGATCTGTCGGAATTAGCTGTAACATAATGAGAGAATAGAACGGCATTGATCTGGTTGACTTTGGAAACCTCGCTGGAACACCTTGTACCTTCTAAGCATTACAAACCTGGCTTGAAAGATGATCAGCTCGCATGCTGGGAACTGAAGCTATACAGCTAAATTTGCTTGATCTCTGAACTAATTCTTGATGGCGTTGATGTTCGATAAATACCTATTCTAAGAAGTCGTTATCTGTCGTCTTCAGTCCAATCTGATGCTTTCCATTTTCCGATAACTAGGGATCTGATGCATGACTCATTATTTCTGAAAACTTGCAGTATTATTAACACTTCATTCTCTGTTGCAGGAGCTCTCCCCTGTACTCTTTACGCTGATGAAGAGCACAGAACCATTTCTTGATGAATACTACCTATTGGATTTGGATGAAACAATGAGAGAAGTTGGATTTGTACATGTTGAATCAATCCTCACAGATCCAAGACACAGGACAGTCACTGGAACGGTGCCATTTTGAACTTTACAACAGCTGACATGTACTGATTAGAACTCTCCTCAGGGTCAGTAAGGCCTCAAAACAAGAACCAACCAGGGAGAAAAGGCCGTTATAAAATTAGGCTTGGAAATGTCCTGTTTTGATGTCACAATTATATCAGTCCACTGTACATTGCATTTTTGAGACGTTGAGTTACAGGAACCCAAAACAAATGTACATTTGTGCTAATGACATATTTCTCCAGGAAAAGTTACTGTGTTTTATCATAACACTTTCAGCTTCCATCAAAGATTGCCCTTTCTTTTGCACGAACTTTCTGTCACTAGATATGTACTGTACTTTTCTGTACACAAGTCACTGGTGAGATTCGCTGAAGATCAATTCAGCATTGAGAAATGGATTGGAGGCAATGTTGCGCAGACATGTTGACGAGTGTCGTATGAGACACGGTGTCGGAGTGTTTAAGTGTCGTATCGGATGAGTGTCGTGTGGCGTGGCTAACACACGACACGGCAGGTTTTGTTAAGTGTCGAAGTAACACTGATTGGAGGCAGATTAATCACAGTAATCAGTAACAAAGACTGCCTTGTGCAGGTTTATAAGATCTTTTGTTTGCCTTAACCTTGACTCCCGACTATAGATTTATATTCAAGGTAATAATGTATTGACGTATTGACCGAGTACCTCAGATGTTTAGTGGAATTAAGAGCCCCTTTTGTATAATTAGATCAACAAATTTCCATCCTTCATTTATGTGCTTATAATTTATGTTCTCTTATAAGCATTTTATGCAGTGGTTGTATTTCTGTTCTTCTAAGTTCTAACCAACCAACTAACACATGACAAAAGTTGCTTAATTTCAGCAATCAACGTCTCTATTTACATCCTCGCGTATCATTTGACGATTAGTTGACCTACCAAATTCATGATGAGCCCTAGAGACTACAAGCCCCCAAACAGGAAAGTTGTTCCAGTACAAGAAAAGGACCTAGAACCTCCCTTAGAAAATGGAAAAGGACTTTGGACCTTATCGTTTGGGTACACTGTAGGCCTGTAGCGGCCTAAAGAAAAGGACTCTTGAACCACCAAAGAATAGGAATATAGAGCCGGACATTTTAAGCAAACTACTCCAATGATCCTATTCCTATATAACAAGTCAACGTGAACTTGGCCCTACAATCATACAAAGATGCACTACGAAACAAGTCCGAGAACTTTCCTACTGACAAAAGAACGAAGTTTCATTCAATATTATGGTTTATCCTAGGGTATGAATCTTATGTCTATCTTGTACGGAGTAATCCTATTAGGTTGGAATAGAGTTGAACTCAATTTTGTTTGGTTCATTAAGTTGAATTTCATTTCACATGAAGTTGTAATTCCTTTTATTTGCCGCCATTCTTATGAAGTCATGAGAAATTGACAATTGACAAATAAATTGGCTGAAAATATAAGTTATTAAGTGAAAAATATAGTAGCTTAGAGAAGAAGTGTACACGAATAAGAGAGAAGTTACTCGATTGTGGTGCAAGATTTTACATTGCAGTTGCACTTCTGTTTATAGGCAACATTGTGAATGAAAAGTGCGAACGGAAACTGTTCATGATACTGTACAATACTTAATGCTATTATCGTTATTCCTTATCACAAAGTAAAGCAACCTTCAACATTTGCAAGGGGGCAAACATTTACATGTTGTATGCTGACTTTTAACAAGTTACACTTTTTTTTGGGAATGATCATGTAAGTTCTATTTATCTAAATGAATCTATGTAAGTGATTTACATTATTATGGTGTCGGTAGAACTTTCAAGAAAATCACTTCCTAGATTTTAGGTTCAAACCAAACAATTTGCACTTTTTGTATTTACTTTAAAATTCTATATCCCGTGCTTTGAGAATGTCAACCAAATGACCACCAAATCGAAGTGAAATAAACTATTCAAAATACGCTCGCTAACTAATTTAGAAACCAACATATGTACTAATTAAAATGGCTTTAGATTTTTCAAAAAAAAAAAAACTAAATTTCATTTAGCACATTTAATGTAATCTTTGTATTATCCATCATAGTATGCAATGTGTTTGCATAAAAATGGAGATTACCATTTAATTTCCTATCTCACCTTTTTAATCCGTTACACCAAACGAATCATACTTCTATAAATCTGTTTTACACGAATTTTTAATATTTCTATGCGTGTGTTACCATTTCACCTTCATCTTCATTCAATCAATTGAAATCATCTTTATTGATTATCATATGTTATTATACTACTTGTACATTCTCAAAGTATTAGCATTCCTTTCTCTTTTTTTTTTTCTAGAGAATGATTTATCCAACGTCCAAACCTGCAAATCAAGGGTAAACTTATATCAGGTTAATTTATTAGTAATAATATAAATGCTAACTAATTACATTTTAAAAGGTGTTTTGTTTTGATACAATTTTTTTTTATCCAAAAAAAAGAAAAAAAAGAAGGTTATGGTACATTTTTTTTTTGGTTTGAAGGGAAGCTTATGGTACATTTGGTGGTGACACATAACTATGGTATGTCAATGTCAGTATCCGAACTTAATTCCTTTCACTTCTCAGCTAACAACTTTGCAAAACAAAAAGAAATTCTTCCTCACTTTCTTAAGCAAACCCAATAACCAACATAACCAAGAACCAAAAAACCCACTTGATCAAACACAAAAAAGATCACAACTTTGATCCATCTGATCACTGATCTCCACTCCATTACATTCACTCTCTCTTGATGACACCACCAACCCAAATGGAGGCAGAGAACAACCCATCAAAAGACAAAGGAAAAGGAAAAGGAAAAGAGAAGCTTGATGAAAATGATAATGATGATGACAATGATGCCATTGAGCTTGTCCTCTTCCAAGTCCCTGAATGTTATGTTTACATGGTATGAACCAATTCCCATCTTTCTTTTTTGCCTTTTGTTTCATTTTGTTTCTGGGTTTTCTGCAAGAACCCGTTTTGATCACTTATCAGCTGCCATTTTGGTGCTTATGTTGAGAAGTTTAGGATCTTTTTTAATGGTTTTGTGTTGAAGGTTGTTTGTAATGTGATTGTTGAGTGATTATGATATGCATGTTGGTATTGAGTTACTGTTAGTGAGCATTGTGAGTGGTGATCATGCATCATGATGGGTGACAGGGTGAGGTTGTTTAAAAGGGTGAAAGGAGCTGGTTTTGTGATTGTTGTAAATGTACAGTAGTTTATTATTTAGTGTGCATTTGGAGAATCTAATTAGCTTAATGTTGATCAATCAATGTGGTTTCGAGCTCGTAAAATGGGAGAGATGTGCTTCTTGGAGATAGGTTAGTCACCAATTTTGGAATGTATTGAAATGTGCCTTGATGATTTGGGTGTAGCTGATGAGTGAGTGATGAGTGATGAGTGATTGAGTACTCGAGGTGAAAGAGAACCTGAGCATGCTGAGTTTGTAACAGTGGAGTGGTTGTTTACTAAGTTATGTCAAGTTCGAGAATGCTGAACTTTTGAGGAAAGAAAGGAGACCCTTCTTTAAAATTTCTTTTACCTGCTTAATTGCGCCTCTTGGTGGAAAGCCGTTTTTATTATCTTCGGTGTTTACTGTTTAGATAATGTGGTTTATCCCTCTTAGGGTGTTAGCTCAATGAATGTCAAGATTTCTCCATAATTTGATTTTGTACAATAGAATCCTTGATGGAGTCTTGAACTTTTGGTTAAAAAAAGTAACGAAGAGGATACAAATCCATGAAGGCTGACCAGTGGTCGGGATTGCTGCAAGCACTGTAGCTTTAATAAGTGTAGTATGCCTCTACCTGCGGAAATTTGGTTGAAAGGCCATTGAGAAGTGCTTTCACCACATTCTTTGTAAGAGTTGATAGTGTATAAAAAATATGAGTTTCTTGCAGTTTTTTTTAATGCTAAATCTGTATCTCGCTATTAAGCTGTTGCACACTAGCGTTCTTATTATGTTTTTTGTTCGCTGCAGATTCCTCCAAGAAAGACTGCTGCTTCATATAGGTATGACCTTATGAGATTCAGTTCTGTGATTCTGTCATTATTGGGCATTTGATTGCAGTATAGTTATTATGCTCACTGGAATCACATTACTTAAGAACTTATATAGTGTGCTGGTTTTCCATTTCATAAAACTGATTTTATAAATTATTTTGCCTTGCAACTGTGAATATCAGTTCTCCATTCCCACTTTTTGTAATGTGATGATTTAATGGTAACGTTTAGCACTGACAACAGATAAATTGTTGACGACTGTAAGTTTGATGGTGGGAAGTAGTCTTTTACTTCAGTTTGACAAGCATCAGTTAGTATATATGGCTGACTTGATCATATTCTGAAGCTTTTATGATCTTGGTTAATCAATCTTTTTCTCCAAAACATATTCTTGAGTTGAATTTGTTTGTATACTTGGTCAAAATTAACTAGGTTCTGTTAAAGCGTAGTACATTTTGGTAGTTTAGGCGTTTTACGGGAGTTTTAACAGTGGTTTCTCATATTGTCTCTGGTTGGCTAAACCATAAACTGAATATTATGTCCTGCAGAGTAGCTTTTCTGTAAATTTTGTTATCAAGGTGTAGATTTATTTATCTTTTTGTATGTGTGTGTGTATGTTTGTAGAGTGTTTGTTGTTGGTGGTGTTGGTGATGGTGTAGGTCTTGTTGTTTTGACACAAAAATAGTGACTATAATCCTTAATTGATGTGATCAATTTTCAGGATCTAAGCATCTAGGGAAAGAATTTGTCTTTATTTCTCTTTCATGTCAATTGCCTATGTTTATTCAGACTGGATACATACTCATTAGTCTTCATTAAGGCCTGCTTGCAGACACTAGCTGACAAAAGCAATTTTGGAGCTGTTGGATTTGACATCTGAGCATTTCTCATTTGCATTGATGAATAGTCCTCGCATGATCGCATCATCACATCCCGAAGCATATTAGTGATATATATTGTAGCCTAGCCTGTGTCGAGTTCAAAGTTTAAAATGACTCTGAAAAAATTACTGGACTCTTCTCAGTCTCCTTGGTCTTGGAAGGTGTGTGCCACCGTCAAGCAATGCTTTTTGAGGGGACTAAACACTGATTATGATCTGAATCTGAATGATATCATGGAAATTTAACGAGGATACTTTGTTACTAAAATAATGGAGAAATATGCAGAAGTGTGCTTTTTCTTTTGTATTCTAACATCACACTAGGATGTTTCACCCTTTTTATCATTAGGAATGTGAGGCACATTTTTTTTTCTATTTTAAGATAAGAAGCAAGGTTCTCTTTTCAAACCAGAACATTTAATATTGGTAGAGTCACGGAGGCCTTCACTTTATTAACAAATTTGTCTTGTGCTGGGTACATAGTTGTCTCAATATGAATATCCCAAAAAGTTTGCTGATGTTATTCTTTTGCTTCCAAAGTGACCGTAAATTCTATGATGGTTTGAAAATTGAACCTCACTAGGCAACCTTGGTTACTCTATGATGTCTACCAAATTTGTTGAGCTGTTTTTTTTTTTTGCTATTTTTTTTTTTGAGAAAACAAAATTTCATTTCACCAAATAAGCAATGTTAGTACGAACATACACAGACCGTTTAGTCAAAAGATTACATTCAAGAGTGGGGAAGTGCATTAGCTTTCAAGTTCGAAATTTGTTGAGCTTGCTGCCAGACTTATTTTTGAAAATTATTCAATCAAGTTTCTTCACTATATTGTGGGCAGCACCATCAACTTGCTCTTAAACTTGCAAAAAGTAGCACATTACTAGTAATATAATCCCAATTCACGTGTGTTATTACCCTGTAGATGACTAGGTTGAAACCTTTAATGTAACTGTCTGTTGTACACTAATAAGATTTCAACCCTGAGTGGGTAGCTCAGTTGGTAAGGCTTCTGAAATTTATTGAAGGGCTTTTTCTGTTATTGAAGGGCTGATGAATGGGATGTGAATAAATGGACATGGGAGGGAGTCCTTAAAGTTATTAGCAAGGGAGAGGAATGCATTATCAGGCTTGAGGATAAATCTACAGGTATTTTCCTTCATTGCTTGCTTCATCAACTGCGGTGGTGGCTACTAAGCTTTCAGCAGGAAATAGGAGATCATAGTGCAATAGTTTGGTATTTTATTTGTTATGAATCTGAAATTTTCCCCTGATGAGAATTGGTCAGGTGAACTATATGCACGTGCTTTTTTAAGAAAAGGGGAGCAACATCCTGTGGAAGCTGTAATCGACAGCAGCAGGTACACTTTGTTTGCCTTCTGTTGTATAGAGATTTCTGTGCCATTAGCTGGACCACTGTGCCGATGGGCATATTGTGCCTGTCTGTAACTTAAAAAATAGCTAAGTTTGCATTTGTTGTATCTTGATGCAGATACTTTGTTCTACGCATTGAGGAGAACATTGGTGAGTCACCAAGTTCCGGTCACTTGTTACTTATTCAAAAAGAAAGATCAGTTTGTTTGATCTCAAGGTTCATTTATGAGATTTTGCAGTCTGTATTCTCTGTATTGGGTAATTCCGTTGTGTGGAAGCTAAGATTAAGTGAATATCTATTGGCTACCGTGCTGTACAAAGGGAAATAACATTCAAGTAGACTATTTCTTTCTCTTTTTCAAGCAGACTATTTCTGCGCAAAAGAAGCTGATTTTTTTTCTTGTGTCATTTTCAAAACTGCTAATCATGCCTAATTTGGACTTACCAGATGGTCGTCTTCGGCATGCTTTCATCGGCATAGGATTCCGGGAGAGGACTGAAGCATATGACTTCCAAGCTGCCCTGCACGACCACATGAAGTACGTTCTTCCTTCATCATTATAATTTGGAAGTACCTTTAGTTGTTGTTTGATTGTCAGTACTCGAGAAACCAATTTTAGACGCCTACATTCCAGCAATAACGACGTGGAACGTGTCAGCTTTCATGAACAATCCTCTAATTTGTGAATTTGCTGGTTCAGTTATCTTGAGAAAAAGAAAGCAGCTGAAGAAATGGAGGAGCAGTTCCAGAATTCTTCAGCAGTTGATTACAGTCTAAAGGATGGAGAGACCATTGTACTTCAGCTTAAAAATGTGAGCTCATAGTTAATCTATGTTTCTGATACCTATTCCGATATGATCCTGTCTGTAATCTATTTTTCTTACGCTGATGTTGCTGCAGAAACCAGGTGGTTTGTTGAAGACGAAATCTGTTGAGCTGGGTGTGAACAACATTTCTCTAAGTGACAAGACTAGTCCTAAGGAGCTCTTACTTTCTATCAAACCACCTCCTCCACCGCCAGCAACCCTTTCACCAAGAAGTAATTCTCCACGAACTCCCAGGTCGCCAAGTTTCAGTCCTGACAGTAACGTCAAAGAGGAGATAGAAGAGGCTAAGGAAGAGCAGCATGAAAATGATTCGAGTTCGAAGGAAAGTCAAGAAGCTTCAGAAGATAAAGAAGATGACGACTTCGGTGATTTTCAGGCAGCTGGCTGATAGTTTTCATGTATAAAGTTTCTATGTCCATGAACAGAATAGGGCTGATTGCGGCGGCTTATGTGTACATGATGTTCTTGAGTTATATTGGCGAATTTCTCATTCAGTACATACTTACAATTTAGCTGTCGAATGAAGAATTTGAGTACTTTGACACTCAAAGAGGGGCTTTTTAGCTGGTGATGCAATTCAGTTTTCAGTTATACTGATTTCATCCCGTGTGCCTGTTTATGATATGATGATAATTGATATCAACTGTTGCTACGATCTCATGTAACTTGTGCGTAAGAATGACCTTTTTCTTTTTGATGTTAACTTCTTTTTGTTTCCCTTGGGAGAAGGGGACTTGAACGTTGTTAGTTACTAGTCTTCATTGCTTGGCAATCCCTATCCTCATTGTTAAACGTGCAGTTGGAACAAGATCAGTTAGTTATTAACGACATTTGGGGATGAGTTGTAGTAGTTTGTGATTCAAGTAACGCAATTGATTCTTCCAAGCTACCTCCATTCATTCTTTGCTTATGGCATAACCATGAAAGTGCCCATACCTCTTAATTTCTTCATCATGGGTGCATTGTTAGTGTTATAACCATCATAAAGTTGAATATGCTTGTGCTTTAAATGAGGATTTTGTTTCTGTGTTTCTTGTCCTCCCTTCTCAATTCGCATACTCAGCATTTGAACAAAGGTCAGACTTCCTCATCCGACAGTTGTTGTCTTATAAACGCCACATTTTTCTTAAACAAAACAATATCCACTAAGGGTCTATTAAATGAAAATTTCATATTTGATTATGTTATCAATTTAATCTTCATTGAGTATGTATAATTAGCCTATGTTCCTCTGTGTTATTCCCTCATGTAATTAACTTGTTATAACCATATTGAGTTTTCAAATTCTCATAGAGTAAATAGAATTGGATGATTAAGGCCTCTTAAGCCTCTTAAAAGTCATACCAAAAAATGTATTTTTTTTTAATGTTATTTAGCTGAATCATTGTAATTCAAAACTCTATTAAAAAATAAAAATTCAAGTAAGGACCATTCTGCATTTATATTCCATTTTATAAGTGCACTTTTATATAGCATTATTAAATCCAAAGAAGAAGAACACTTTGTCAATTGTCATGAACTCATGACACAAACAATGAGCTTGGCACACGTGTATGTGTAACATACATAATCTCATTATCTCAAAGAAAAAAACAAGGTAAGCTACAAGCCTACAAGCCCACAACTCTACGTTAGCCACATCTCATATCCCACTCAATCTCCCAACAT